>JAJMIA010000071.1:0-17972 GCA_030583345.1 Schwanniomyces pseudopolymorphus | reverse complement strand
TCAAGCCATCCTTTGAAGCGGCAACTGTGGGATCCAATGTTGAAACAGCGCAAAGAATTTCTGATGTACTCTTTAAGGCCTTTCAAGCCTGTGCTGCTTCACAAGGTACTTGTAACAACTTTACTTTTGGTTCTTCTGATTCAAAGTATGGTCTTTTTGGCTATTATGAAACTATTGCTGGTGGTGGTGGAGCTGGTGAGATTTCAAGGGACAATCAGGTGTTCAAGTCCAAATAATGAATACTAGAATGACAGACTCCGAGTCTTTTGAAAAGAAGTTTCCATGTATCTTGAGAAAATATAAGATTAATGAAGGTTCTGGAGGTTTAGGATTGAATAAAGGAGGAGATGGTATTATAAGAGAAATTGAGTTTACTATCCCATTATAAGCGACATGACTTATGCAAAGACGAGTATTTGCGCCATATGGTATGAATGGAGGTAAATCAGGAAGAAGAGGATATAATTATTGGTTGAAGCAGCTAGATGGGTCATATAGAAAAATAGTTTTAGGTGGTCAAAATAGTGTTTGGGTTAAACCCGGAGATAGGGTTCGTATAGAAACTCCTTCAGGCCGTGGTTGGGGTTTACTAGAAGATATGAGATCTGATTTAGTTGATACAACTAAAAAAAACAAGCGAGCAATTGCCACTTTTATCACATGAAACTTCTCCAACCATTTTGACTGGGTCCATTGCAACGAGAAATATTATACAAACAACGAACTAGGAACTTACTGATATTATTTTATTTCATCATTCTTTGTGATGAAATTTCTGCCATATATATGTTAGTGTGCTAGCTTAAAATAAGAGATGGTGCGCGACACAAAAGTTTTGAACAAATTTGGATTGATACAAAATAATCAAGGAATCTTGAGAGTTGGCAATAAATATGAGTTAATTTGTATAATTTCTGTATATGATTTAAACTGGGCAAATTAAAATACACACTGTACCCAAACTAGTTTATTCAAAAGTACTTTCCAATGTAATATTCAGCCTATATGACGCATTGAAAAATCGAAAAAGGTGAAAACATCAGGTTTACAAGAAAAAGTCGTAATGCAGACGCACTCAATCCTCTATAGCCTTCTTTATGGAAGAAGACTAAATTATGCTTTGTAAGTGGTAATGGATGTAGCTTGTGATCTTTGCGAACAATATTTGTAATATATTCTTTTTGAACAATTGACTTTACTCTATCAGCTGGCAACGCAATAGCACCGGCAAACACACCAGCAACCCCTCCAGCGAGAAAAATAGATAGTGTAGAGCACCTGTCCTGATATGAATTTAATAACTTATTAAATATCATTTTAAAGGATTCATATGTGGAATAGTAAATCGCACCCGATAGAGTATCTCTCAAGAAAAAGTACCTATGCCCTGAATACATAGTGCCCCATCCATCTTGTTGAACAATTCTTCTCGAGGCACTAACTCCAGACAATCTATCAATAGATTTGATCCCAACAGAACCGGTGGTTTCTTTAATATATTCCTCTCTAATTAATTTGGAGATTTGTGACGAGACTTTCATTAAATCAATAGGGACTCGCAAATATTGATACGAACCCGGCTACTACGGACCCCGTTATAAAAAAAACGGGAACATTCTGTATCAATCTTCCTTTATGATTGGGGTTCGGCGAATGTATCACAAAGCTATTAAAATACAGCTTAACAGTGATAAAAAGCAGGACTGTGACAGATCTAGATAGCGCTGTACCAAAAGCTGGGGTTAGCATCCCTCTAAATAAAACCCCTAAACCACCGCTTCTATAAGTTATCTTTATACATTCTGCATATGACGTAAATTTGTAAGTTTGAATTCTCGTTTTTATTGTATCAATAGGAAATCCTATAGAGCTACTGGCCACTAATGATCCATAAGCTAACATCATTGATCTCCATGGCTTGTGTTTCTCAGGGAAAATATTTATAATGTTTGCATTTTCTACGTTTCTTGCTATTCCGGGAATCTTCCAGATTCAAATATGATATACTGCACGATGCAGTTTTACTTATTTCCAGTCGTTTTTTTTTGCAAAACTTTTTTATAGCGAAAAATTCCAAATGACTCGTAGTCATGTTAAACCTAAGTTCGACACAAAACAAATATTCAATAGTGTTTGCTATTGTTGATTTCTTTACCCTGATATAAAAATGAAACTCAACAGGATAATTCACCCATCAACTAAGATTTTGGAGACCAATAATACATGGAGGTATCAAGGAGTTATTAATCTCAAATGTGGTGTTTATTTATGCAATTAGAAATCCTCGTCAGATCAATATAATCATTATTCAATTAGTAATAATATTTAGGAATCTAAGGTAATAAACAGAGATTGTATAAGTTGGTGAGTTATATCTTTGCGTTGAAGTGATAGATTAAACTAGATATGATATGATATGATATGAGACTTTCCCTTTTCTTCTCTTGAATATGAACTCATTACTAACTCCGATCAGTTAAACACCCAAAAAATCTTCACATTAGTTCATGAATAGTTCTATGTATATGGTTCAATAAGCACCGGGTTTCCATAAAGAAAGTGGAGTCTACATAGGGTGAACTGGAGATTATTATCGAACGTTAGTGTGCTAGCTTTAAAATGAGAAGTAGTGCACGACACTTTTTTGTAATGATGACTTTGGATTGATGCAAAATAATCAATCTTGATGATAGTAAAAAGGCAATCAAGTCCACTCAACAACAAGGCATAGATAATGAATAGACGAATGAGGTAATTCATATCTTCAACCAATAACTGATCGAGTTGTAATCTGCGTATCGCTGTCTCCTACGGCACGAGATAAAAAGGTTACTGTGCAACATCATCAGAATTGACTATAAATATGAATAAATTTGTATAATTTCTGTATATGATTTTATATAGAGCTAATTTACAATAAACATATTGTACCCGAACTATTATTTAAAAATATATTCCAATATAATATACTATAATATAGAGATAAGAAACAAATCATCGTTGTGAAGAAGAAATCTACACTTCATATTTAATTGTAATTTATTTTTGAAATAACTATAATAATAACCCTAGGTAAATCTAATATCGAAAGATGTACTTTAGTAAATTTGCAAAAATTTTCTTATCAGACGAATCAGAAAACTAATATGGATTACTGCTTATCTACCTCCTCTACTGTTTGATAGAAAGATTCCGTTTCTATGGGGGTTTCCACTAACTTTCCTTTATTATCATTAAAATTATATGTTGTGTATTTCAAAAACACTTCTGAAGATATACTATGTATATTTGAGAACAATGACAAGATTAACAAAAATATGCATATTAACATCAGGACCGTTAATTTTCTCCTTATCACTAATTGCATTCTGTACTAATTTATCCAATATATTATATGATCAATTTATGTCAGTTATACAACCAAATAAATTATAGAGTAATAAAAAAATTAATTGAAATGAAGTAATTTTCAAGATTATTAAGAAAGTAGTTTAAAAGAAAAAGTGTGCTAAAAATTATCGTACCATTGTTTTTGATGTTAATTTATTTTTGATCGATACTCTTTTAACCTCAATATTACTATTACATAACAGTAGTTGAAAAAGTTTTGTTTATGGTAGACAAAATTAGTTAGGGTTGTTTTAGCTTTTCATTATGCATTAAGTACGGCAATGCTCCCTTGGAACCATTTGTGCATATAGCGAAAGAAAGCTTACATAATATGTACATTCAACCAGAGTATAATTTTAAAGTATTAGCAATATGCATAAATTGTAATCCCTATCAAAAACTCATATCTGCAGAAACAATACCATGCAATGCAGACAACATTTGCATCCCGTGCATGCCCATAATGTAATATAGACAAAGTTTACATATTCTCCGCAATTGAAAGTCAAACTGAGGGCATTCAAACTAGAGAATATTTAGAGAAAAACAACACCTAATTAGTTTGTGTTTTTAAAACTATAAAGGACTCTTGCTATATCTACGATAGTTATGGTGGGATTGCATGTTAATAAATTTTAAAGAGGTTGCATTGCATGCGTATATGTCAATTCCTGCTTAGTAATATACAACAGAAGTTTTCTTGCGCCTCATACTCGTAAATCACAAATCAGCTCACACCTCATCTTTGGATACTAATGAGTTACCGAAACTTATAATGTAAATTGCAATTGACAAATGACAACAAAAAAAAAACATAAGCATAAAAGTGTATGGCTTTGGAATTTTATGATGTTCCTGTCTCAAATTGTCAATGAAACTGAAACTTTACAATCCTAAAAATGTCTATTGCAATTCCTAGATCAAAGAAAATTTGGACAAAATTAAATAAATATTTATGTTGCGTAACGGAAGATACTTGTGACAAATACAAGAGTTTGAATAGATACAATAGAAACTATCAGCACGATATCATTTTGATAGCAAAGTATCCGTTTAATGCAAAGGACAGTAACGAGTTAAATGCACAATTTCAAGAATACTTCAGACTAGTTGAAAATCTCGAGAACGGCTGGATTCTTGTAGAAAATACTTATAATAAAAGGGGTTTGATTCCAGCATCGTATGTCCATATAGTTCTGAGTTATGATACTAAACCTTTTTCTTCTGAATGGGTTACTCTAAATCGTCCTATTTCAATTAGAACTAGCATAGATAAACCATTTCCAATTTCATTAGAGATTGTCAATGTGTGCCAGAACAAGAATGGGAGAATTTGGTATCGTATAGTGGTGTTATTATCTAATAATGAAGTTGTTGAAATTGGAAAATATATCCAAGATATTCATATCTTACATATAGCCTTAGAGAATTCTGGATTTAAAGGTCTACCCCATATTCCTCACCCTCCTAGGGCAATTAAATCGGAAGATATTTATACAAAAAGAAAAGTTTATCATGAAGTTATGGATAAATGTCATGAATTTCAGTTGTATTTCAAATCGTTAATTCAAAAAATGAATATATTGCAATCAAATGAAATAATAGAGTTTTTGAAAGTTGCAAAAACAGTTCATTCAGTCTGTGATAATTATTCAAGAAGTAGGGAAATTGATGAAATTATACCCGGATCCAAGGATATTAAAGTGTTATTTGAGGATTTCCTATTTTCAAAAAAAATATCCTCGTACAAGAAGGAAGTCGTGCAATTAACTTACAAGCGTCTAGAAACATATAATTCTCAAAATTCGACAATTCTTCTTCAAGATTTCGATGGAACAACTATAAGCACAAGCTCAGGATTAAGTCCTTTAAACAGCAATTCATCTTTGATCGAAGGCTATGACAAAATAGAATACTCTAAAAATCAGAAGAATGTAGAAGTTGACATAAATAATGACCTTTATACCAACAACTATAAAGCCAAAGACCACAATGATAACCAGTACTCTGGATCTTCAAACACGCTGAGTTTATTTTTTGAAAGTGAGCCTATATCACCTGTATCGGATTTTGAATTTGAATACGACAAATTTGAATATCTCGAGTATCTCCTTCACAATAAATGATTATAACATATTAGATTGAATTAGAATTAAATGTTTTATTATTAAGTATATAGTTTCCTAGTATTTGAATATATTTTTTTACTGAAGATATATATTGCCTATCAGTATCAGTCTATGAGCAATGTTGAAAACTTCCCGTAGAATGTGAATTTGATACAGATTTTATGTTAATAGCTCTTAATTTCCTCGTAGTAAGTAATGAGGGAGAGAGTTACGTCATGAATGTGTATTGTTTGTATCTCAGACCTAAATATGCTAGCTTATATACATATTAAACTATGAAGCGCAGCGTATTTTATAAGTATTGATTGGAATTACTTCAAAACTACCAATAATTAAACTGCATTACATTCCGCTGCTTTTAAGTTTCTGTTAATCATTAGTTAACTTATTATATTTCTGTTAGCTTCTACTTGAATCAAATTTACATTCTGTTATACTTTGACAAGATACTTTTCCAATAGTTGACAGAATAACTACTTCAAGAATTTTTTTCAATTTAATATTTTGTTTTAATAATATTTCGTTTTGCTCTTCTAAGAACTTTATATATTCTGAAGCATTAGTTAATATTTTGGCTTAGTTAATCTTGAAGGGGGTTTGAGTAAACTAGCCTCAGCTAATTTGCTGTCCGAACAACATTTCGAATAAAAATGGCAAGGAATTACTTTTGCTAAAGTGCAAAACTTTTTATTAATATTTTCACGGTATCTCTTCTCAATATGTTTATGAGTCTTATGGTATGATTTCAGCACTCTGTAATTCTTTTGAATAGTATTTTCAGTGCCCTTCGATTTTTTGAACACACATGAGGAAGATAGGATTCCTTTTAATTTTGGCAATTGTAATCTTTTAGAGTACATATTATCTAAAATATTCTTACTCAGTACGGTATATTTACCTTGCAGCAAAATCCCATAATCAGATTTATTTATAGATTTCTCTAATAGAATGTTCATAATGCTAAAATCATTAATACCTAGCTCCTGCCAGAAGTTCTCAGAGTAATCATTTCTACCATGAAGCTCATTACTTTTGCAATTATGAGACTTTGATAAACTCTCTAAAAACTTAGCATCATCGAAATCAAAAAAGGTGTCCATTATTTATGGACTTGGCAAATTTGACGAATCAATCGATCTATATTGTTCAATTTGAATAAATGAAAAGGAAAAAGATAAGTTGAAAATCTAGATTAATAAATTGAGAATTATTCTTAGAACGGTATGCATGATTCAAATTGCCGTGCAAGTGATCTATCTCTACTGGCCAATCATTATTCAAAAATTGTTTATTTACAAATTTTTAGAGGTATTTACTGTTCTTCGAGAAATAAATTCTTCGTATGTATAGTGAATAAGTAAAATTAATTTGGAAATGAATTGCAAATTATCAAGATGCTACAACATTGTTAAACAGTTTAGTACTCAAATAATATGCAAACAGAAATTACATCTTAATTATCAATGTACTCATACCTAAGGCACCTTTCTCATTAATTCAGAATCGTATATTGCTTAACGAAGCCGACTCGCTGTTCACAATAATGGAATATAATATTTTTGAAATGACCATATTTTCCATTTTCAGTAAGAAATCTTTGTCTTAGAACTGGAGGAGATTTAGGTAAAATAACCATTAGTCTCAGATATAACCTGGAAAACTCACTGTAATAAAATGCTTTTCTCTGTATTAAATAACAAAAAAAGTTTAAAAAATGTATGACATTCACAGGAATCTCTAACATATCCAAACTAATGAGAATCGAATAGGATGCAATTTGAGACGACTTATAATAAAAATAACTAATGGGGTCAAATTGAATTAATCCACATATATAATTTGATAATTCTCTTAAATCACACATGTAATCATCGATTACACTACCTATTAGATTCAATTTTTCGTGATAAATACCTAAAAATATGTCAATGTATGAATCAAAAGTTGGGTAATCAATCAACCAGTTTAACGAACGTAATAGCTTCATTTCCATTTCCAAAATTGAATGTTTTGTATAAAAATTTCCACACATTTTGCATAAGTGATATAGAGAAGGTACCTTCGATTTTTCTTCAATAGATTTACAGCTAATCCAGAAACAAGCTATCCCTAATAGTTGGTACCTGCTACGTTTAATATTATTTTGTGAGCAATATCTATCTATTAGATTGACTGTTAAGGGGAAAATAGATTTAGATAAACAAAATGTGTATGTTAAGCCTAATAGAAAATCAAGTAGTAATGGCCTCATATTGAGAATATTATCAACTTGGAACTTCTGGATAAGATTCAAATTGGGTAGTCTTTTTTCTTCAGTGACCATAAAGTAGTGCAACATATCATTCAAGTTCTCTTGAATTGCTTTGAAATGAGCTTCTGCTTCTCTTATTAAAAGATTGTGATTATTAGCTTTATTCCTGGAACTTGAAAATCTAACCCGATAAGACTTATCTGGATGAAAAGGACTCATATTGAAAAAGTAGCGTATTGCACAATAGGGATTATCAAAAAAGAGAAAAACCTGTCCGAAAAGACGTATTCATTTATATGACTTTTATTATAAATTTATCTTCCGAAAAAATATTGAAGTATAAAGTTTTTCCTATATAGATGAAAAAATAAAATCGCTCAATCACTATGCATATTTCTACCTAATAGTTTTCAGAATTTTTTCTATTTTTGAATTCAGTAAACGATACTTTCCATAATATAATATGCTCTTTACTGAATATCTTTTACCATATGTATACGTAATACTGAAGTAACGAAATCATTTACAAAACTAATTCTTTTAGGCTAGAATAATATCGGGAACAAATATATAAACTTCTCGAATGATTTCTGCGCGGCTATTTTTGATAATTTATGCATATATTCTTTAATGCATAAATAGAACTAATGTTGAATTCAAAGGTATGGTTTCCAAATCCTAGTCTCATGAAACTACAATAAATAATATCAAATCAAATGTAATTATACATTTGAAACACAAAGATCAAATATTTAGAAAAAAAGAAGGCAGTTTGTGAATGTTAAATTGGAAAGTACTTTCAAGTAATTAACAAAGAACAATTAGTAGCAATCAGCACTGATATTATAGGCAAGTATGGTGTTGATTCATATTTATACATTGATGTATTCCGCACCAACTTTTATCATTAATATATTTAATCATTTAACAAATGTATTGCATAGCACATTGGTAAATACTAATTCTGGTAAAGTTTGACTATTTTGAATACTATTCTAATTCTATATTTATCTTGCTATTATTAATAGATAATTTTGATAATGATTCATCTAAAAAATTTTAGTCAGTACTATGTCAATAGCTATAAGTAACTACTATTAATTCTGCTATTGGACTACATACAAAAATGTCTTAATTATTCACTTAGTAACATTGTGCAATTATCAGGTGAATGTGATTACCTATTACTACTATCAAGATCTTAATCACTTTATTTGCGTCATATCAAATATATGTCGCTCACCATCATTTATTTTATGCTAGGACATAACATGATAGATTCTTGCCATATATAGATATCTCTCTGGAACATAAGGTCCTCATGATTTTATATAAACATGATATTCAGAGATAAATGAGAAAGTATACTCATATTAAGTTAAAGTTTAATTGGGCAAACAATCACAGAAATTACCACAAAACTACAATTGGCAATCAAACCTTACTGAGTCAAGACAGCTCTACTTTTGGATACAGTTTATTCTTTTCAGAATATTGGGCCCAAGTACACCTCTTTGAAGGAGATTACATTCTACTGGGAAACAAAAAATATAGATATAAATTACAAAATATTCAAGATCCCTATTATCCACTTAAAATGAAGAAATATTGATATGGAATAATTAAATCATAAAAAAAGAAAAGAATCATATATTGCATATGGGTCACAATTTTATGAGTCACGATTATGTCTTTTATCCAAGATGTTAAATAAATCACCTATATGTAGATATTGATAATGTTAATCTACTCAAAAATTGATTCAGGTTATTATTGCAGATAATAAGAAATATCTTTTACACACCATTTTTGCTATATTAATAATGGTATATACGTTAAGTACTGATATAAATAGCCAGATTAATATAGCAAACGTAGTTGAGATCCAACCATTGTTCATGTATTTATAATTAATGGGTTGGACAGATTCTGCAGCATTTCCATCTAGAGTTGTTACATCTAAATCGCTTGCCGGGGCTTCAATTCTCATGATTGCCTTTTTGCATGTAAAGTAGATTAGTGAGGCGGTAAGATATGGAAGAAGAAGAGAAATAACAATTTGTGACACGTTTAATGCAAGACTAAGACCATTTTTGCCTTTGCATAAAGAAATAACCAAGCATGGAACAATTGAAATTCCTTTTGTGATTAACCTACTAATCCACGGTTTTACTAACCAATTGATATGACCCTCGCTGACCATTTGGCCGGCAATAGTACACACAATTACAGCTCTCTGCCCATTTAAAAACAACGCCAACATGAAAGCCGTACCTACCATAGGTGGTGGAATGTATACAAGTCAGCATCTATTGCTTGGGGTGTATCGTTTAAGGTAGCACCAGCAATAATAAGAGTGGCCAGATTGACAAATGATGCAAATGTGGAACGCGTGAGAACTAGTTCCACAATGTAATATTTAAGTGAGTAATTAATGAACTGATAAGATGGTTTGTATAAGGTGTAGAAATATCTTGATTTCTTCTTGATTTGGAGATTTCCTTCTCGTTTGAATAGACTTTAAACTTATCTGAACCAACGTGGCCATGCGTGACATTGTATTCCCGTAAGTGTGGCAGCACTAAACCTGATCCCAAAAAAAGGGAGTGAATCATAACAGTTGAGCCGATGATTGAAGTGGTTATTTCCCTCAAAATTTTGCTTGGACGGAACATACCCCTAAAGACTTTAGGAAGAATTTGGACTGATTTGGGTAAATCAGACAATTTCACAGCAAAACATACAACCACAGCCACGACCAACAAGGATACAGCATACCCAAAATATTTTACAAATTTTGTTGATGATTTGTCATTTCTATAGGCCATTAATACGAATCGGTGATGGCGATAACAACGCCTGCACAAGCGGTATTTTGAAGAGAATATTCAATGCAATAGCAGAATCAATAAAGTAAAAGATAATACTAAGCGGCATTAAGGATACGATGCAGTACTTCTCACGTGAATTAATTTTTACAGATCTAATGTTTCGCAACATCATGCGCATGCTTCTTATAAAATAAACTTGTTTGTCGCATACTAACGCATTTATACGATATGTATGATACTTCTTTTGGAAATGCTGTAAAATATGTACAGCGGAAAGAAATTCAACTAGGGTAATAAAATCATATTATAGTCTTTCAGCCTTCTGAAAAAGTGATAGTATCTTCTGATATTAAAAATCCGTACATACATACATTTCACATCTATTTGTATAATCCGTAGTTAGTATGTGATTCTCTAACCAGTCGTGTACTTTGAACCTTAATCCGCACTGACAAGTGCCATATCTATGATTCATATCAGAAAAGCGGCTTTTGTCTACACTCACAAAGCTATCAAACTGGAAGTGCTTCTTTAAAAGATATTTCTTAAGTGAACTAAGATTTTTATAAGATTTGCATCGCGGTTTGATAGGTAGCGCTGAAAAACAGCAATAATATTTCAATTTATTTAGGTGTGCCAAGAGGTGCTGTTGCAAATCTATTATATCTTTCTTTCCACATATATTGCAGTTAGTAGTGTATCGATAATGATACTCCACAGGAGGAGGAGCTAAGTCTGAATTTGAATTAACTAGAGAAGTAATCAAGTCGACTGGTGGAATTGATTGTCCAATTAAAAAACTACTATTCGTAAGAGCGTTAATATTCCCTGTGTCATCAATACTATAATTTAAGTTTTTCATTGAGTTTATTGGATACTTCACACTCTATCAATCCTTAATTTGTGTTCTTTTCTGAGTAAAGGCTAAAGCAAAATGGAAATTATTCAAGTGCGTATTTGGTATTTCATTTATACTAAATTTCTGAGGCGAGTGGGTAATTACAGAAACACTACGACTTTCTAGTGTTGAAAATATATAATTTATTTTCTAAATAAATTTTACCAAAATGAGCAATAGCCTGATATTTAGCTGCATGACATGAATATCTACATTCATAGTAACGTTCTTTCTATCTAAATATAAGTTTGTAATCTCAAAAAGGAAATATTATTACTGGAAAATATTAGTCTTCAGAATAATTAACACTACTATTGCAGCACCCATCTGCATACAGAGAACACGTATCTTTACTACTTAATATTAATCATTTATGAGGCATACGTAAAGGTATTCTGAAGTACATATTACCTGGCACTAGTATTCAGTATATTCTGTCCTACATAATCGGATTTTTAAATAAACTAAATCTTCATCATTGAGTGAACTATTCTCCTTGATTAAATATTTCTGATTTATCTAAATAACAAGCTTCCCTTCTTAATTGGTTCATGGTTCATGGTTTATTGAACCAAATAACTCAAGTGTATAAATGAATTATTTAAAAAAGTAAAATGTATGATATATAATGTGCTGCATTTTTACAATTTCTATTTAGAAACAGACTACTTGAATTATCAAAATGTAAACTCAACCCTAATCTACATTTTTGCATGGTGAATTCAATCAGTCACAATAGTTACCATCATATCAGGTGACAAAATCTCAAGACTTGTACATTAGTTTTGATGGTAAAATGAAAACTAAATTTTAACATTATACTGTATATCTTGAAATTAGCCATGGTAGAACTATTGTTACAAAGCTATGGATATAGCCTTGTACTAGGACTTGGTGGGTTATTTGGGTTATTAATGATTTCTCTTTCTTGGGGGTTTACTAAATTTGCTAGAGAAACTCAAAATTCTGAACATTTCACAACAGCCTCTCGTTCAATCAAATCGGGACTTATAGCTTCCTCCACTGTATCTACGTGGACATGGCCAGCTACCTTATTAACATCTGGTGCATGGGCGTATGAATATGGAGTAAGTGGTCCATTTATGTATGCGTGCATTGAAACGTTTCAGATTTTTTTATTTGTATTACTTGCTATCGAAATCAAACGTAATCCCCCAGGATGTCATACCGTAGCACAACTTATAAAGGTTTGCTTTGGTAAGGCTGGTCATCTTTGCTACCTATGCTGTTGCATTTTTACCAGTCTTTTGGTGTCTTGCTATTATTGGGAGGTAGTCAAGCATTTTCTGTCACTACAGTATGCATGTTATTGCAGCTTCCTTCTTATTACCAGCAGGAGTCTGCATCTACAAACTAGTCGTTGGATTAAAGGCTATATGCATTTTGGATTGTATTCATACTGTTATTATTTTTAGTACTATATGTTCTGCTTGTTTTAGAATATGTTGGTGTGCTAGCTTTAAATCAAAGATAGTGCGCGACACAAATTCTGAATTGATGCAAAATAATCATCAAGGCATCTTGATAATGATGAGTAGTCAAATTAGCGATATTCGGAACCAGATTGAGGCAATGAAGCAAATAAAAAAAGAAGTGAATAATTTAGCCAATAGCCGAGTGGAATCTAATCAGCGCATCGCTACTAGTAGGGCATTAGATGAAAACTTTTCATTATGAATCATCCTCATGACTGTCTATAAATATGAGCTAATTTGTATAGATTCTGTATATATTTTTTGAACTGAGCGAATTACAATAAATATTGTACCCGAACTAGTATTTAAAAGGTACTATCCAATAGTTTATTGTGCCATGGGCATTAGGATCATCTGTTGGATTATCCTCAAGAGCTCTTTTAAATAATCCAATCTTAGTTACCTATCCAAGTAGGCTTACAGATTTGGAAATAAATTCATGAATGCCTGTTGTATATGGTTTAATGGCTGTATTTGAAAAACATGGTGCTACTGCAGGTTTGGTAATGATTTTTATGGCTGTTACTTCTGCTACTTCGGCAGAATTAATTGCACTCTCTTCCATTGTTACATATGATATATACTTAAAGCATAATGCTACTGGAAAGCAACTAGTTAAATTTGCACATGTATGTGTAGTGTATTTCAGTATTTTATTAGCAGGTCTAGCTGTCGTATTCAATTATGTGGGAGTTACCACTTCTTGGATAATATCCTCCTACGGTATAATATTAGGGCCTGAAGTGAGGTCTTTGATTCTTGCGTTGTACCGGAAAAAAATGTCAACGTTAAGTCTTGTTGTGGGAAGTGTTATGGGAACAATAACTGAATTAGTCTGCTGGAGAGGGTCAGCTTACCACTATGGTAACCATATGTTTACTAAAGATACTCTAGCTCTTTCAAAAGCAACATTTAATGGAAATGTGGCATCTCTTACTTCCTCAACTTTATACATTCTTATTATTTCATTTTGGCTGCCTCGGAGTTTTGACTTTGATACATATTTAAATTCATTCAGAGCTGGCGATGATGCATTATTAAAGGAGATCAAAAGCATGAGCATATCAACAGAATCTAGAATAAAATTGAGAAAGCAATCATATTATAGCATTCTTTTGAATGTTATTTTTCTTGGTAAATTTTGTATTGTACTACCACTTGTTCTCCATGTCTCTAATTATACCTTTCTCGAAATGGGGGTTTACGTTATGGATAATCACGATGATAATTTGGTTAATGATATATTCTACATATATTATTATGACCCCCACTTTACCAAGGAAGATATGCTATTGTAGATGTATTCAAATATTTTAGGGAGGATAAAAAAATATTGTCATGAATGAAAATGATCTTATCGCTGGAGACAATCTTGCTGATATGATTATTATCTGCGATGGAGTCCATACTCGTATTAAATAATATAGCTTAATAAATATACTGATACTTTACATTATTGAGAACTTGCACTCTACATCTATCACTTAATCATTACCATCGCTGGCCATGTAAAATAGATTCTGGATAATTGTGCTACTTCAATAATGGCAATTAATCTGAACCAGGGTTCTACGTTATTCTTAAGGTGCTCGATTTCATGATTTAGCTGACATAAAAATGAAAACTTCGGGAGTTGCCCGAAAATTGCTAAATAATAATTTTCTTCAATTGGAAGATAGCAACACAACTATTAACAATTTATGCAAGAAATTCATTGAATATAAAAAAATCGGGGTAGTAGCGAGTATAATAATTATCTAATCAGTCCATGTTTATTGAGCTAAGTGCTCAAGATTTGAATTGTTCTAATATAGAATGAAATTTTAAACCATATTTGGTAGGAATACGTACTTAAATTGGAAGGCGGATTCTCACATGAAAAGTTTTTTGAGAATAGTATGATCACTTATTCTGCATATACTTATTCTGCATATACGAGATAATAACTCGGGTAATGGAAAATAGAATGCCGCAAACAATAGGATAAAATTTACGTTATTATATTTATGAGTTCATAACACCATATTCAAGATTTAAATTTGTTTAAACTTTCCCCTAAAATTAGAAAATTTAGGTATTTCATTGTTAAAAACAATACTAAACTAGAAAGGTGATAAATCCGGTAAATCATTTCCGTAGTAGGAACTTGAATGTAGGTCTTTAAAGATATTGGTAATGGCGACAGAAAAGTATTCGGGCTCCTTAATCATTTGAGTGCAAATCAATATCAAAGTTCTTAGTATGAAACAAACTACCTTTGAAATAAAATATATTTGAAATACTAAATTGAGATCCATACATTATACTACAAACGACTACACATAACATAAAATCTTTGGAATAAAATTTTATCCCTACTCATAGCCTACTTGCATTCTTTACACCGACTGGTATTATTCCTCGTAAGAATATGATTATTTAGCCAGTATTGTGCATTAAACCTCAATCCACACTGACACCTTCCATACCTATTGCTTATGTCGGAAAGACGAGTCTTGGTGACATCAACGTATAGGTCAAGCTGGAAATGTTCTTTAAGCAAATGTTTCTTAAGCAAGCTAAGCCTTTTAAAGCATTTGCTTTTGAACTTACAAGTTGACAGAAAGTGACCGTAGTATTTTGGGTTTCTCTCATGTACCAAGTGGTGCTTTTGCATATGTTTTATACCTACTTTACCACAAATATTGCATTTAGTAGGATCATCATGGTAAAGTTCAATTGGAGCAGGCAATAAATTAGGATTTGAATTGATCAAAGAAGTGACAAACTCTGCTACTAAAAAATTTTTGCCTAGCAGATTAATAGTTGTAAGTATTCTGTCATAATTGGGGTAAAACTCAGCATATTCATTAATTATGTTATCATTAAAGATAATGGATTTTGTAGAAGTAGTAGACGATTTACTCCGAGTAGACATAGACATGCTCTGATAATTAATCTTAAAAGTTGTATTATTCAAGGGAGCAGGAGCTTCTTATAAATGTAACTTCCTTTAAGATCTGCTAAAACGCAATTTCTACTAATATATTATGATGAGAGAAACATACTCTCACCTGATGGAGAGCATTACATCGTGCCTTCTTATAGTGCCGCAATTATTGGCACTTTTTATCATTATACAGACAATATGATACCATTTCAAAGTTAGATCAAAATATTTCTTTTGATTATATAATGAAAAATAATCCTAAAATGACAGAGTAAAACACTTTTATGGCAAGGATTATTATTTCTGAGTTTCAAGTAACATCCAAATTCGTAAATATACATAAATTTCGCAGATAGTGCATGATTTTTAATGAAGGATTATACTTTGCATCCGTCAAAATGGTATGATTATTTTTTTCCAGGCGTTCAAAATCAATATTAAGAATGATTATTTATTGCTATAGACATTGGGAAACAAGGAAACCGTGCATACGTAAGAAAACTATTGTTATTTGAAATGTTTTACTAAAAACTCTCAATACCGTCAGATTATGTATATATCTTTGCAAACTGCAGAAAAAAAAAATAGAATGCGTGACATGAAAATAAATAATTCTAAAAAAAAATTTTTATGCGAGTCGGAATGTAACCGAATAAGCAATAGTTCTTGTTATCCGACGCATACGTGTAGTTGTTAAATTAAACTGGGAGCTAGTTTTCACGTTATTCATTCAGTCCTAAAAATAATTGTTTGAAGTAGTAGATAAGTCATTAGTTATATAACTTTAAGATTTTTTTTTAATGTACATATTTCAAGAAAACATATGTCACTGTAAACAATTCCAGGCTTAAAATATTTATTGACTCGTATCATATAAGCTTAATAAATCAGGCAACAAGTATTTCTATAATGAGTAAAGCACTTTCATCGAAAATGCAAATATGTGGGATTACGAGAAAAATATGCAAAGATTTGTACATTTGGCAATCTCCCATATACAATTATGTTGCCTTAGTATACAAACCGTGGTGACAATTAAGCATCTGATGCACCAATAAATCTGGCTATAAAAGGAAATGGAAGTAATGAAAAATACTTTCAAGAAAATTTCCAGTTATTAGACGTTATGAGTATAAATATATTGAATAGCTTTATTACCAAATATTTTCTAACCTGCGTTTTAATTGTGATTAACTTAGCACATGCTGCTAATTATACAAGATATGAATGTGCACAATCAGTAAATACACATACAACTTACGGAACATGCACTAATGTATATTTTACATCAGATCTTTTTAATCTGGATATGTTTATAACCTCACAAATACTGTCAAAGATTGGAAATACTAAAGTGATTTCAATCGGATGGGAGCCAACTAAAACTATGGTATTCGCCGACGCCACCAGTACGGACGATCCGGCATATTATCATGGGTCGGTAACATCAGTAGATACTCGTTATGAAACGGTGCTAGAAACCGGGTCAACTACATCTGGCTATACTAGAAGACCTTGCACAACAGTACTGTATTACAGATCATTATGTCATCCTGCACCGGTTAATATAACAACTACTATTTTTCAAACATTCATACCATACGAAACCACTACCATTCCATGGAGTGGAACTGACACCAGTACATATACAAGTAGTATCACTATAACGCAATCAGATGGTGGAATCACAACCACCCCTGAAATCGTTGTCGTAACCCCAACTAATGACTTATCAACCACAACGATTCCATGGACTGGAACCGAAACCAGTACTTTGACTACTGATATTACAATTACTGGCTCTGATGGCTGTGAAACCACCACTTCAGAAGTTGTTATTGTGATACCAACTTGTATAAATAAAAAGTTTATTTTTTCCACTAAGAGCCTCGCAAATTGTAACAACAGCATCTTTGTCTACCTTGCAAGATTCTGCATAGCTTGAAGAATTGGTTTTGTTCACAAAATCGTGGATGAAACCAAGATGAATCACCCCATCAGCTTCTAATGCACCCTTTCTAAGGATCTCTGAATTTTTGAGGTCGCCA
>JAJMIA010000070.1:0-19392 GCA_030583345.1 Schwanniomyces pseudopolymorphus | reverse complement strand
ACTATTACTATAACTAGATCCTAATTTCCTTAGTTCTTATTCTTAAGACTCGAGGTTAAACTACTCCTATTTATAGTGTTCATATTCCAAATGTGTTAATTATTTGTATCCCACATGTGTATCTTTGTACCTTTCGATAGTATTCCTAATATGGTACAACTTTTGTACTTCACGTGTGTATCCTTGTGTTCTCTTACAACGTGTAGAAGCGGTCTTATAGTGTAGTGGTTATCACACTGGTTTCTGATGCTGGTGACCTGGGTTCGATTCCCAGTAAGACCTATTTTTTTACTTATTGAATTTTTTTGTGGGCCTCGGATAATTAGTTGTTTAACAGTGGATCGTAGAGGTTCTACATTGATGAGTTACTTTTTATATCTTTTAATGCATTAAGTATTATGTAATGGGTGTATGTTTATGTGTGGCCTTGTAAATAAAACCCAGTAATCTGCTACCGGAGAGTATAATATGTTTGAGGAGCAATGGATTAACACAATTGATATCACACAGCATCTGTATTATCGGTATTTTTATTCGCATTGTACCCCTTCTTGATCCCAAGTACTTTTTCTGCCTGGTTTGGAGATGGTTTCTTGTTGTTAATGTTACCAAGGATTGCGTCTTCGTCGCCGCCAACCATTGGAGCTTCATTTGCCATTCCTCCCTTTGGCGCCTCTGCTACGCCGAAACCTACTTGACCTTTAGAATTCTGTGCTAAGTTGCCAGCTAATTCTATATTTTCGATTTCCTTGTCAGCCTTAGTTCCAGAGCCAACCATTTTGTCGATATTGTTTGTGTGCCCTTCCTGCTTTGGTATAATTTCATATGAAGTTTGTGCTGGCCTTAAGTCTTGAGAGACCATAAAAATGAATGTTCCAAACAAAAATAAAAGTATTATATAACCAATAATCTTTCTTCTTGGTGAATTGAAATATGTCACTGGAACTTTATCATAAGGTGACTTTTTCTTCATAGGTTTCATGTAATATGGTCTTGGTAAACCATTATTCTTGTAAGAGCCTTGCATTATTAAGTTTGTGGTAACAAGAAGGCTGATATCACACTACTATGGCACAAACTGATTGTCAGAGTTTTGTTTATATACCTCCACGACTCAAAATAATTTCAAGAAAAATTCGCTCACGTATTATGTAATCCTAACCAATAGCCAAAATGGCTGATAAGAGAATATATATTAAACGATAATCCAGGCTGTTCTATTACAAGAATCAATATATAGAGTCGATTGGGGCATAATGTTATATATGGTTACTTATAGCTGAGGCGTGTGGTTAACTGCTTATACAAGATTTATGAAATTGGCTGGAAACTTCATTTTTGATGAAAATGTAACGAACTCCAATGGCATCTTCTATATGTTCTCTTCTGTATGCTCTCTTCTATATGCTCTCTTCTATATAATGAATAGCCCTGTTATTAATAAAGAAACCTGAATAAAAAATAATTTATTGCAATTTTTAACAAAATTGTGATATTTTATAAATTGCAAAAACTAGGACTCATTTTTCACTAACATTCATATTATCAAAATATATAAAACAAAATTTGCAGAAAATAGAATATATTGAGTATTTATGCATATTTCTACTATTTTATTTACGGAATATGATAAAACTATAAAATATAATATAACGCAACTGTTGTAAGTTCCTAAATAAATCTGACACAGCCCTTTAATAAATATACAGACAATTTATCGATCAATCTCCCATAATACCCACCAACCAATGAACCAATGAATTTCTTTAATAATGCAATCCTCTAATTTCGTTAACTATGCCTAATGATCTCATACTCAAGTACTAATTATTACTTTTATGCAATTATTTTTTCGTACGTTTGTTTTGTTACATGAATACTTTCCACACTCGCCTTGGGTATACTTACCATTCCTATCTCCCTTTTGTGCTTATTCTTCTTGTTGAGGCGATCAGTGGAAATTTCATATACCTTACTTAGAAGCATATTTCCGAATGGATCTATTACAGTTAAAACCCCTTCATACTCTCTTGAATCCTTTAATCTTATATACAACGGACAATCAATAAATCTGTCTGGTGATGGGCAATCTTCCATTATCTTGCACTCTACCTACTCTATACACTAATAATCTTTTGGTTTAAATGGTTTTAGGGCCTGTTATTGACGATTTAATTTTGTTACCCGGAATATTCGAATAGTATTTATTAGCATGAAAAAAAATTCACGTCAATCAGATTTTTATTTCTTTAACATCAATCGCATATTCACCCTTTACAATAAAGTTGATTTAGTATTTCTATTATTAAGTTGATGAAGGACACCATGTGAATAAAAGCGTATAAAAACCATTGAATTGGAGCACGTTTCTGGGCGCCCGGTATTGACATCTTCGTGGAATACTGGGAATCAGTTGTGACTAAATTCCTTTCTGTAATTATATTGTAGCTTATTTCTTAAATAGTAGAGTCCTACTTTTTAAAACGTAATTACTTAGGCCATTACCGAATATTTAACAGATTTTTTTTTTGAGTGAGCGTTCATGAGAATAAGCAAGTCTTGAATACTATGGATGAACATGTTCAGTTACACGAACTTAGGACCATTGTAAAGGAATATAACCTGTTATTTCCCAGAATTGAATTATCCACGCGAGAATCTTCATCTGTTTTCAATCTGGATGATTATTACGCAAATATATTAAATAGAAGATTAAGTTCGGCAGAAAATTATATCAATATTAAAACTAAGGATGGCAAGACCTTCAAGGTCACAGTGAATACTAAAGGATGGTGCCAGATAGAAATTGATTCAAAAATAATAACTGAATCCCAAAGATCATATTACGAAACGTTTGAAGCATTAATGAATTTGATTTCCGCTGATTTTCAAATTGCATTTTCACAATCTCTCACTAACAGTTTACACGGATTGCTAGATCTAAAGCTGGATTGGGATTCAGAGCAGGATGATGTTAATGTTTAAATTTATATTATGATACGTTAATAATATATATACAGGATATGGAAGTTGTTCAATAGTCAATTAGTTTATTTGTGCTTCTTAGCTTCTTTTCTAACAAGTAATTCAACATCACCGACATCATATTTGGTGTTTCTAATGTAGAAATGCTTTCTTCTTGGCATATATTTCTTTGGTTTGTGAACTACTTCGATATTTCTAATATTAGGGTTGAAAAGTGGGATTCTGACTTCACAGCCTACCTTATTAATCTTATTTCTTATTAAGATATTAGTACCAACACTATTGACAGATCTTTTGATGGCAATAACTTGTCCAATAACATTGGTTCTATCAAGATATGTGACCTTGATAACATCTCCAGATCTTAATCCGTTCTTTTGATCAACTAATGCTCTTCTCTTACCAGTTGGATCGTACTTTTGTATTAATTGCTTTTGTAAATAAGATAAAACATTTTCACCATTTCTTTTAGCTGGTAATGGTTCATAAACAGTGGGCACTTCAATACATGTTAGTAATGAAAAGAATGGTCCGAGAAATCTTGAAATACATACCTTTAACACGAGGAACAAATGTTCTCACTGATTGTAAAAATGCTTGACAAGGTGTAACAGCAAATCTTCTAGAAATATTACTAAACATGGGTTAATGTATCTCTAATAGAGGTTTGATATTGTAGTATTCGATTATCAAAATTTTCAAGTTTGAAATTAGAAAAATTATATTACACAAAATTAATAGTAAGTACAGTACTAAAATATTGGTTAATTATCTAACGTAAAATTAATGCTAATATCATGGGGTTTATCCATGCTAATATACAAAACAAATGGTAAGTTTTAGGTAAATTCTAAAATACTTAGAAACGTGGACGTCTTTTTCTTGCCGTGAATTTAGAATCAAGTGCAACTGTTCTACCTCTTCTTCTCATTGTTTCTTTCTTTCTATTAATATAATCTTTCCTAGATTCCATCTTCTTCAACATTTTCTTACTAGGTCTCTTTGATGATTCTGGAGCATCCATTTCAGCTCCTGCTAAATTAACAGTAGTATCAGATTGACCTGCAGTTAAAACCAAGTAATATTTCTTGTGTCTCTTTGATTCGGGATCGTCTATGATTAATCCACCACCAAAACCAGCAACCTTAGCAGCACCTAAAAGGGCTTCAGTTTGAGAATCGTTCATTGGATAAAATTGACCTACAAATTTTCCTCCCCTTCTAAATGAAGCATACAATGTATTGAAAAATCTTAACATTCTCTTTTTTGGATCAACATTAGCTGTATCAGCATTACATAACCATTGAATGGCAGAAATGGATATAGCAGCATCAAAGGTACCTGCCCTGAATGGAACACCATTACCCAAATCGCTTAAAAATAAGTCTCCTTCAACATCCCTATCTAAACCTGTGGCCAACATACTAGGAGAGATATCCATACCTACCCAGTTGTAACCTTCTTCGGTTAATATTTCACCTGACAATCCAGAACCACATCCTAAATCCAAAAGGAAATGAGGCTCATCGCGTTGTAAGTTCAAGAGTTCTAAAGCTCTTAAGGTCATCTTTGCTTGAATGTGCTGCACACGGGTAGAAGATGTATATTTAAATGATTCATCATCATTATAAAATACTTCTGGAGGAGCAAGTTGTTCTGGTCTAGACATTTTTTCGGTCTATGTAGTTGCAGTAGTACTGAGTATCTTCAAATCATTATCATAAAAAAATTTACAAATTATTTAATACTGCATATACTCAAACATCGTGCGTATATCAATATGATGAAGACAGATCTTTAAAGTAAGTGCTTATCACTTAGTAACACTAAAAATATTAAAATTTTAATTGTATATAATAGTATTTGCAGTAGTTTTAGAAAAATTACGGGTGATATTGATTTCTTTTTTGAGAAAAGTATGAATAAATTCTCTACTAGTTTCCCAAACGACTAAACGATGTTTACCATCGAAGGGTCGTTCTCTATTAAAACAACAGAAATCAATATTTGTCTTCATATCAGAATACCAAGTATAATGAACATAAAAGACTTGGTGCTGCAATAAGCCCAAGCCAACAGAGTACATTTCCTAAGACTTTTCTACCCTTCATAAATTTGGTATTACTGAACGCAATTAATGGTAGTTGCATCATTTGGAAAAAGAGTAAATATCCTCTCAACCTTTTGAAGATGATATACATTGCCAATTCATGCAATACACTAGATAAAACAAAAGTGAAAAGGGTTGCTTGATTTCTATCCAAGTTGAACGCACTTATAGATGAGTGATAAACGTGTCTTAATAAAAATTTGTGAACTGGTCTATTCCATATCTTCGAGTATTCATACCAGTTAGAACTTGACCACCATGGACCATAGAAATCTCTATCAGCAAATCTACTCAATTCAGCAATGGCATTTAGGATAGCTTCCCAAATCAAGTAAAAGGTGAGAATATAAATCAATAAGAATGGCATGGTCATATCAAATAAAACTAGAGTATAGGCTTGAGCTAATTCAAAAAGAGGTAAACCCTTTATCATTTTACACCTTAAAACGTGTGGATATAACCAATGCTGGGCAATCATTATCATCAAGAAAATCACTCCAAAAATTGCACAAATCTTTTCAAAAACATATTCCCATCTGATTTTAGGAGTTCTTGGGAAATTCAATGTATAAATTACTGTTGGAAACATAGAATATTCGAAGAAGTCGAACAATGATATATTATCGGGAAATTTGACAAGCTTTTCTTTTGAAGCTTCAAGAGATTTCTCCTCAAGATTCGTAGTCAAGGTGGTAGCTTCAGCTTGATATTTTAATTCGAAAGTACAAAATCTAATACTTTCACTCAAAGTCTTCATAGTCTTATCTACGTATTCGTCATCCAAAGAATCAGTAGACCGATCCTTTAATTTTTCTAGCCATTTAGTAGATGTTTTTAACTCATTTAATATTCTCCATAAATATCCATTATAGAAACCATATGCATGCAGTTTCATTAACAATACAATTGAATGAAGAAAAAGGAATATTTTTGCAATCCACGGTAAATCCAAACATCTTTCTGAAGCAAAATATATCCAAAATAAGACATTGAATAAATCGTAAGAGTTTTGAATTATCCATCCACTGGAATCCCAGGTTATGTATTCGTGCAAACAAAGATATTGAAGGAAGAAGGCAAAATAACTCGTGAGGTACATAACGAAATCTACTATTCCGACTTTAATGATATCTTTTCTCAAAACTAACATCAAAGGAGTTTCAAAGAACGATACATCATGTTCTAGGTAGGCATGGACAAAGGTGTTTGAGATTAAAAGACCAGTACTGATCCAAAATAAAATGTAGATACCATAGAATTCTGATTCCTTAACGTAAGCTTCATCAAGAATTGTAGAGCCTGAGGTAAACTTTACATCACCAAATCTCGAACGGAACTCTCCTTTGTTACGGGTTGCCTTTGCTCTATACATGGCGTATGTTTCTATCTTTTTTAAGGATGATTGGTCAATGTAAATATCATCTTCCGATTCTAATTTTTCATACTCTTTTGCATTGGCCTGGTGAGATTGGTCGTCATCTGGGGACGGTGGAATACTCTCATAGTCATCCAACACAAGAGATTCCCGTTTACCCTTATTTCTTTGAGTAATCTCCAATAAGTCCTTGTCTGGAATTGACCCTTTTTTCATGGCTACTAGTTTGATATGAACGTGGAATAAAAAAGAATTAAAAGTTCTGATTTGCGTTTCAGATAAGTAATAATGAAATTCTAGAAGGATTCTCCTACATATAATATAATTAAATCTAAATTATGTACAAGGGGATCTGAGCACTTATTGATCAAATTAGTGACAAATCAAAATAGTGAATGAATCTAACGATATACTCTCTCGAAAGGTCTAGTGTCATTGAAACAAGACAACCAGACCATATTGACAATTTTTTCAGCTTCCCCTTTATTTTTACATTGGGGATTTGCAGATACAGATAAAATAGCCCTTCTTTTAATGCAATCTTGGAACTTGCTACCGAAGTTTCCCAATCCAGTCTTCTTTATTTCGTTGAATATTCTACATTCCCCACTCAACATCGAGGCTCTAATTTCGGTACAAGCATGGTGCTTCAAGTTGGTTAGATCTACCTTAAATTTGAGATAATCGTAAGCATGTACAAGTTCATGGGTAAGAATATCTTCAAGTTGCCACTTGGATGTTATCCAGTTTGAACATAAGAGTATTCCCATTTGAGGGTGGAATCCACCTCCCTTCAAGTCGTCACAGACGTCACATGTAATGTTTGATTTATTTAAGTTTCCCCCAAGCTTGTTGACATGGTCCATCATAAATATAACAGACGGGGAATAGCTTAGCATCCAGTCTCTATTCTCCACACATGATTTGCATTGGTCAGGTAAATGTTTAGCTCTGTAATCATGTTCAAATTGTAATTTCTCTTGATCTGAAATACCTAACCCAGTTCTATATTGCATAGATCTACGCCACCATTCAAAACCCGTAAGCTTTTCTGGAGAAGAAGTTGTTAATTTGGTATCTATCTTCACCTCCTCTGTAGATTGTGACATGGAAATTTTAATAATTGTTCGTTACTAATTCATGGTAACTCATGGTAGACTTTTTCTTCCGAAATGCGAAATGTTTAAGCTCGATATCGGACTACCTGCAGGAAATCGATCAGAGAAATAATTTTTGAAAAACTCATCGTGCTACTAGTATTGACCTTTTTAGTATTGGAGTAACCCATATTTTTCAAAATGGTCTCTAACATATGGGTTTCCGCAGCGGATAACGAAATAAATACCGTTATTAATCACTTGGATTCAGGAAATTTTACCCCTAACTCCAAAGATCCTAATGGATATACTCCAATACATGCAGCAGCATCCTACGGACATATCGAATTGTTGAAAGTTTTGATATCCAGGGGTGGTAACATTAATGTCCAAGACAACGAAGGCGACTCACCATTGCACCACGTAGAAGATGTTAACACAGCCAAGCTCATGATCAATGAATTTAATGCCGACTATAAACTCAAAAATAATGATGGCCAAACCCCAGCAGATTATATAGAGGAAGACGATGAATTCCCTGAACTAGTCATATATTTAAGATCTTTGGCACACGATAAACCAGATTTCAATAACGAAGTTGCTGATTCTTCCAACTTTTTGAGTTCATTACCAGCCCCTGGTAATATTGATGGTCATGAAATTAGATACACGCTAGAAAAAGAACAACCAGATGAAATCGTAGACGAAATAGATGAAGAAGAAAGACGCAAGAGAATTGAATCCATCTTACAAAGTGAAAATCCAGAAGAAGCATTAAGAGATCTTGTCAGAAATGCCGTTCAAGAGGGTATGTCAAAATATAGGGAAGAGCAAGACAAAGAAGAAGAACCTCAATCATCTAAAAGGAGAAAATAGAAGGACCTTACTGTTTATGATTATATGTATACTAATTGATAATTAAATACCAGTTAATTGATGTGTATTTGTAGTATTTTTGTGGCGATAAAGTTACACAAAATCTCTATCTCGTATGGGTGGGTGAAAAATTCCTGGTGTCGAGTTTTTCATGAGACTCTCCTCTACCCCAAGAGAACTATATATTTGACTATTATAAGACATAAGTTTAATTGACTGTTCTGGAATTGAAAATGGACAAATTATTATCAATACTTTCAGGAAATATTGGTATTTTAGGTAACACGTAAGTAATATTGGAGTGATATTCGTTGTAATATGGAGAAGTGACTAACATTAGCAATAGTAATAAGAAGCCATATGCTTCATACTCACTTGAAGCTTTACAAGAAATGTCTGTCTTGGAAAGAATTTTAGCCAACAACTGGAACTTGGAATTAATCTGCCTTGGTTCCATTGTTGTTATGGCCACTTTGATCAAGTTCGGTGACTTATATAATCAACGTTTAGTCAAGAACTTCTTAGCTGGTATTTCCGAAGTTTTAAAGAAGAACTTCTACCAATATGGTGTTAGTGAAACCGAATTATTCAAGAAGGATTCTAGTGAAAACTTCACTGCTTATGCCACTGGTAGAGTTAACATTGCCCATGTTAAAATTGAATTTAAGCTCCAACCTAGACAAAACATTTTTCTCTGGGTTGCCGAATCTATTATGTCTTTCTTTACCAGCAATGTTTCAAACCCTACAGATAGAGTCGATATTGTAATTACTCCATCTGATGATGTTGAATATCACAACTTTATTTCCGCAATTGTTTCTAAGGTAGGCATGGATAACCTCAGAAAGTTCAACTACTACTTATCTTTGACTAAGACTACTGACTCCAGCAAGTTACCTGAATCTTTTGTTTTCATGAGTGAATCTAACGAATTCCAAGATAAGACCTTAACTGAACAGTTAAAGTCGTCTTTAACTTTAGAAAGTGCATCGTACTTAAGATATATTGCTTTTACTGATCAACCTGTTGAGAGACCAGAATCTTTAAGAGACTTAATTCCAAAAAGAAGAATCGTTATTTCCACTTACTTAACTTCCAAGAAAGCTTATTTGTCTCAAATTCAACTGGTTTTAGAAGCTACTTTTAACATTGTTGACAAGTTAGCAGCTAAGGAAATCAAGTTCTCTAACGAATCAATTAAGAAGGTTGTCAAGACTAGAGAAAATGAAGTCGCTAAGATAAAGAAAATTCAAGACGAAATCAAGGCAGAAGAATTAGCCGAAGAAAAGGCTAAGTTGAGAAGGGAAGAAAAGTTAAGATTAAGAAACTTATCTACCGAAGAACAAATCAAGATTGAAGAAAAGGCCGCTGAAAAGAGACAAAGAAAGTTAGCAAAAAAGCAAAGAGTCAGAATGTAATATTGACTTCGATATTTTCCATAAAATAGTTAGATGCTTAGGACATTCTATAATTTCTCTATGAAAATATTTAGTTTAATTAATTAAGTTTTCCTGTTAATTTCCAACCAATTCCTACAGGTGTATTAAATGCCTCAATTACCCCGGCACCAAATGCGTCTGCCAATACCCAATGTAAATCATATCCATAAAATGGCTTTCTGAAATTTGTCATTTTACTTTCTCCATTCAAATTTGCACCTTCCCACTTCAAAAACATATCTGATTCTAAATTTTCTTTATATTTGCGCTTATTAAGTAATTTCACTACCCATGCTCTACCAGAATTAATCAACTTAAGAAAAGTGCCACAATTGGGGAATGATATAGAATAATGGTGAGATTCAATTTCATTAAGGTGATTAGACGTTAAAGTTGCAAAGCCAGATTTGACAATTACTGATAATTGGTTCTTATCAAAATCATCCCCATTCATAAAGAGAGCTGTGGGGTTCTTTTCGATATAAACCAAAAATTTTTCAAGCGCCAGGACTTGAAGTTCCTTCTTTAATTTATCACTCTTTAGTATATTAGGGTTAACAATACCTTGCTTTATCTTATTTATTTCTTTCATTATTTCTTTAGTATAAATATCAGATTTTACAATCACTTCAACATTTTCATATCCATACGTAATCTTTCCATGCTGAAACTTTTCTGGAGATCTCAGAATAATTGGGGATGCATTAGTTATCACAAACTTTCTTAACTGACCTTCTCTAATCTTGAGTTCTAATGACTTATCCACAAATGTATTTCCTTGATGTTCGTAAATGGAGTAAAGTTGCGACAATGTAACTATACCATAGGGTAGCAGATTCCTATATTTAATGATATCCGCCTTAAACTTCATAGATAACCCTTTTAGCAGAAATAGAAGTTCCTCGTCTGATTCTGCAGCTTTTATTTCTTCATTTGTATGGTATCTGCAATGTATAGATGATGATTCTGCCCACTGATTATCTATTATAGTATTAATTGCCACCATAATATCATCATTTTTTGGTAACTGATAATCGAGCTGTACATTATAATCTTGTAACTCTAACTTTGCTTCTGTATTTTTGTCATTTTTAATTTTAGTTTGCTCTGCTAGGTTCTGCAAATATTTAGATTGTGATGGCAAAGTTTTTTTGAAATCCTTTTGAATCTTTCTAATGGCTGATATGTTATTAAACCCTCTCTTACTAACCCGAGACGAGTTAGCTGCACTATATCTTATACCTTGGGGCATTTATTACAATGTTCCATTAATAGAAGACTAATGCAAAAAAATCTATTTGTTATCTCTGCGAAAAATCTTGAGCTCATACTTATAATCCATTACAAAATAAAACTAAGCCAATAGTATTGTAAATTCTATTGAAGAGCAACCATTATATGTATCTATGATTATTCTAATTATTCTAATTATTTACAGTATGTATATGTACAAAATTTGGAAATCATGGGAATTTATTGAACCTTAAGAGATTTTTTGACAGTTCCACGTTCTCCAGGTATTTCAAATATCCAAGTAAAGTCACCAGCGACATTAATTTCATCCAAGAAGTTGCTTTCTTCATTAGCAGAAGTTAATTTTATGGAGGTGGTTGGTACTTGAATACCAGAGAAATCATATACTAAAGATGCCAAGTAGTGCTTGTTAATTGGTAAAGTAACGTTTTCATTTAATACAACGGTGTACTTACTTGGGATCGAACTTCTTAATTCTGATGCTGTGTATGCTATTTCTTCTTTACTTGATTCAAAGGCTTGTTTTGGTGTGTCAGAAGTATTGGTAGACTTCTTATTGGATTGGGATCTCATTGTATTAAACAAGGCAGTTAATTCATCTAATGACATGGCCTTGGCCTTTTCTTCTTGTTGTTCTACTTCCACTTCACTTACTGGTTCATTAGTGTCGACCTTTCTTTCGGCTCTAATCTTTTCAACAACTGGAATACGTGGTCCTTGGGACTTTGTAATATAACAGGCACCATTATTCATATGCAAATAGTTTCTCATGTAGGATGATCTGACTCTTACAATTTCACCGGCTCTTCCCAACTTTGGATGATCTTTCAATAATTGAACTTGGATTTTTTCAGGAACTTTTCTAGCATTTTTAGAAGCGAATCTTACCAAGAATGGTATATTTGAGCTTACAGATACTTTTCTAGAATTAATAGAAAACATAATCGCTGATATATCTTTAAAATTAAATACTTTAGGTATCTTATCTTCTGTTTAACGTCCTATTGAGAATCTTGAAAAATTTCTTGAACAGTTAATTAGGGACATAAATTACTCAATGAATTTTCAGAGTAATCACCAGCACGTCAAGCAAAATATATTTGCAATAATAACCAGAGATGCATCGTATTTGGAGACACATCTAATTAAATGGAATTGAACAACAAGCTTTGCTCTATATGTCACATTAATGAGCACAAGTACAAGTGTCCAGCATGTGCCACTAGGACTTGCTCACTAGAATGTATTAAAAGACATAAAATGCAAATGGATTGCACAGGCATAGTAGATCAAACGAGATTCATATCAAAGAAGAATTTGTCTTCTGATATGGTACATATTAATAGGGATTATAATTTTTTACTAAACATGGATAGAAGTCTAAGTGTTGGTAAAGAGGATATTAAAACCAGTGCAAAGAATGTTTTCAAAAGACCAAACCAGGGGCAAAAGCGACCTTCTAACAAGAGAATCAAAGCAGGCGATAAAACAGATGAAGACCCAAGATTGAAAAAAGTCTATCAAATATATACTCATCAACCTAGTACTATGACGAAGAGACAAAACACTTTAATTATACAATTACCTTCTGGAATGTCCAGATCAACCACTAATAAAACCGGATACGATAAGAAACTGTCTTCGTTTACATGGACTGTAGAATGGATTTTAATAGGAGAAGACGGAGAAGAAATCATGAAGTTTTTGAGTTATAGATTGAAAGAACATTTAGTGCTCGAAGATGCAGTTCCACTTAATATATTAAACAATAATAAAGTTTGCAAAGAGATAGCGAAGAAAAACTTGAAGTTTTATTTAAATAATGTCGTTCATTTGGGAAAATCAAAGCATTCTATTATTGAATTAGAAAACACACAACTGATTTCCGAAAATTTGAAAGATAAGATTGTTCTAGAATATCCTACAATTTACGTTACTTTAAATAATACAACATGGAAAGAATTTAACGTTAGCGAGCAGTCTGCTTATGAAATCGATTCAGTTTCCGACTCAGACTCAGACTCAGACTCAGACTCAGATTCAGACTCAGACTCAGACTCAGACTCATCTTCTAGCTCTGATTCAGACTCAGATAATGATACAGACCCGGGTTCAAACTCAAGAAATGGACATGGACCTGGAGTGAATGCGGATGAACCTCCAACTAATGATTTAGAGACCTCACATAATGACCCAAACCCACAAATGAATTTGAATCCACCAACTGAAGGTAATGAATATTCTGAAGACAACGATGATAGTGCTCCGGAAGAGGCATCCTCCAAAGAACCGAAGGTAATAAAATTTGACGATCAAGCATAGTGTTCTATAGTTTTCACATAGATTAAATATTGGTAATTACACACCTCATTTTAGTAGATCTTTAAAATATGCTAGTGACTTTTGGTTAGTTTTGAGAAGTTAAGTATCTTGTACCAGTAATTGACTTGTAATATGGCACATATTTTTAAGAAACCTTTTGATTCAGATAGAAATATTGCCACTTCCTTATATTTTGGAAATTTAGATCCTCAAGTTACGGAGACTTTATTATATGAACTTTTTGTTCAATTTGCACCTATCAAGTCACTAAACCTTCCAAAAGATAGACTTTTAAAGGCACATCAAGGATTTGGATTTGTGGAATTTAGGAATGTAGAGGATGCTGATTATACACTAGAAATTCTTCGTGGTGTGAGGTTATTTGGGAGGGCATTGAAATTAAGACGAGCAGAGCAAAATAAAGGACCAACACAACCTCAGGTAGGAACTACAAGAAATAACCAAGCATACGAATCCAATATATTGGATGTAGGTGCAAAAATATTCATAAAGAATTTAAATCCCCTTGTCGATGAGAAGTTTCTAAAAGATACATTTTCAAAATTTGGTAAAATTATCAAACCACCAACAATTATAAGAGACGAAAATGGAGAATCTAAAGGATATGGGTTTATATCATTTGATGATTTTTCTAGTAGTGATTTTGTTATTGAAAAGATGAATGGCGTAATCTTGATGAACTCCAAAATATCAATAACTTATGCATTTAAAGAGGATCCAAATACTGGTCAAAGATTGAATATTAAGCATGGTGACAAGGTAGAAAGATTATTAGCAGATAGTGCAAAATCAAACAAGATCTTTCCTTCCGATGAGTCTTTAACGCCACAAAACGTTTCTACAGATAAAGCCATAAAGGCAAACAAAGTGACAAAGCTGAAGAATAAGAAGGGAAAAAAATAATTTATGAGTCAAGATATTGTGTAATGGTGATATGAGCTGCTCTTGAGCATTAATCCCGTAATGAATCCATTAATTAATATCAATATTGGTATCTTAGATATAAACAAAATTAGCAAAAACTTGTACTATAGAAATGGCGAATCTTTGAGACCCTAATAAAATGTTTTATAGATGTAAATTATGATTTGAAATCTTATCAACCATTAGCCAAGGATTTAAGTGAAAAAACAAAAGTTTAAAAAGATATCATAGTATTCTACGGAGCTTTGAATTGTATAATGTATAAAAAACTTCTAAAAAGATATTAATTATATAACTTTTTATATATTATACTATCCTCATTTAAGGATAATTTAGACACGAATATTTAGTAGTATGAACATTAGGCTAAGAAATCAATGTTACAAAAGCTCCATCAAACGGAGAATAAAACTGACAGCAGAATCTTTTTTAATTTTAGTTTTAGAAATAGATTCAATTTGCAATTGTAATAAATTTGTCAATTTGTAACAATTCATTCCATGGATATCAAGTTAGCAAAATTAGTATTGCTCTTTGGTCTATAGTTGGTAGTATTACAAGTGTGCTATTAAAAGATAGTTTTAATGTACGATCTGAAATTGAAGCTTCTATTTTACAATTACCTTTTTAGCTACTTGTTTGGTCAATATATTGATAATAAACTGTTACTAGATAAAAGTTTAGCTGCTAAACTGATCATTTCCGGTAAAGGAAGTATAGTTCAACAAATCAGAAATTATAACGCCATCGTAGAAAATTAATCTGTGTTACTGCTCATTCAACAAACTGCTGGTGCTGCATCGAGATTCAATGTTGGAGGCTCTTCTAACATATCTATATTATAAACCAACTGATATTATCTCTGAGTGAGATACCTGTACAAGAATAGACGAAACTTCGAGACAGATAAGATTTTGGCAAGAGGGGGAGGATCCCTGCACATTTGCGCCATTCGTCAGTTTGACACATTTTTTTCACAACTTACTATTTTTTAATTTTAGACATTCGTAGGCGTAATAGTAATCGGATCGCCACCCATTTTATCTACCCTCTACTTTGTTTCTTAATCACAATTTTAAGCTGAAATACCTTAGTGGGATCAACACATACTCCAGTTGGTGTGGCATTTTTACGACAAATTACATATATACTTTGCAATCGTGTATTTCTGAGATCTCCTACATCATATATATATCTTGAATATAATAAAATAGCAATATTCATAGTGGAAAGTGAGAAATTTTGTGGAGTGGTGTAATACGAACGTAATATTAGTAAGATATTGTGGGGATTATTAACCCGGAAACTTTCGCAATTACATTTGTCATCTTTCACCATATAAAATCGAGCCAATGCTTCAATTATTCAAAAACAACCATTTATCAATTCCTAAAGTATTTAAATCCTCAATTAGTTTAAGAATGTCATCTACTCTCCCAGAAACACTGAAAGCTGTTCTTTTCAGAAAAAATAGTGATACCTACGAAGTTATCGAATATACCGATAATGAAACGCCTCAAATCAAGACTCCTGCTGATATTATCATCAAGAACAAGTACGCAGGTGTCAATTTCATTGAGGCTTACTTCAGAAAGGGTATCTATCCAACTACTTTGCCTGCTGTTTTTGGTAGAGAAGCTAGTGGTGTTGTTGCTGCTGTAGGTGATTCTGTCAAGGGCTACAAGGTAGGCGACAAGGTTGCTTACTTATCTGGTGCTACATTTGCTCAATACACCAAGATCACCGAAGATAACCACCGTGTCTTGAGGTTGGACCCGGATACTTCCGAAGAACAATTGAAGTTATACGGTGCTGCTCTCACCCAAGGTTTAACAGCAATTACTTTTATTGACGAAGCATACAAGGTCAAGAAGGACGACTATATCTTAGTCTGGGCTGCTGCTGGTGGTGTAGGTAGATTATTAGTTCAATTGATTTCTCAAAGGGGTGCTCACGTCATTGCTGTTGCTTCTACTGATGAAAAGTTAAGCATTGCGAAAGAGTTAGGAGCTGAATACGTTGTCAAGTCTTCCGACGATGTTGTTGCTAAAGTAAAAGAAATCACTGGTGGAAAGGGAGTTGCTGCTACTTTTGATTCTATTGGTAAGGATACTTTTGAAACTTCACTTGAGTCTTTAGCCAGAAAGGGTACATTTGTTAGTTACGGTAATGCTTCTGGTGTTGTTCCTCCACTTCCGATTGGCAGATTAGCTGGAAAGAACATTAGTATCTTAAGACCAACGGTATTCAATTATATAGCTACACCTGAAGAATGGAAACACTACTCTTCCTTATTGATTAAGTTATTACGTGACGGTGATTTGAAGTTGGATATTTCAAAGACCTATGACCTTGAGGACTACAAACAAGCAGCTATTGATTTGGAAGGAAGAAAGACTACTGGTAAATTAGTTTTACAAATTCCTCAATAGATTAATGAACAAATATATCGAAAATTATATAGCTACCTATATATCCAACTAAGCTTATTTTACAATTTTGGTCTTGAGTTCTCGTATCTTATAAGATCTTCTGGTGTAGCCACCCCATATACAATATTACCTTCATCATTAGTAACAATCGCAAAGAAGCTCCCTTGGTTAAAAAACTCGGCTAACTCTTCTAATGGAGTTAATGGAGTTAGAACATCAAACTTCTTACCAGAGGCACTTCTTGGTTTCAAAATAGTGGTATTTATTGGTGTCTTCTTAGTAATATTATTGTCCATATGCTCCTTTTCGTAATTCTCACGAGACTTTTGGTGAAACCAAAGCATGTAATTCTTAACAAGTGGCCTCACTGCACTATGTTCATACTGAGTATTATTCTTGAATTGCTCTATATTTAATATACCCAATAATCTTTTATTGGTTTCATGAATCACTGGTAGATAAGTAAATTCATTTTCGTATGAAATTTCTAAAGCCTCATTTAAATGGGTGGTCGGATTCACAGATATAGCTGGCTTAATATCCAAATCTTCAATAGTAGCTCCCCTGTATTCTCTGATATGAAAAAGTATTGGTTGGTCTGTCATATTTTAATTATCTATGGATTTCGATTACCATCAAATTAATAGTATTGAACTAGCCATCAATAAATCTCTTTTGATAAAAAGCCTGCATATAATATACGACATGATTCATAGATTTGATATAAGATCTAGTAAATACGCTGTCCTTTCATATATTTATTAACATTATATATTTACGTACAATTAGATAGCCTAATGTATTATTATATTTACCCAATTTGATCCCAAAAGTTATAAAAATGAACTAATTATTACAGATTAATAAGGAAATCTAAGCTGCCTCGGCTGTTCTGTACTGCTTATCCTGATTACGAGAAACAGATTGATATACTTCTCCTTCTTCATTTACTACCCTCTTCCATAATGCCTCATCGTTCCCTTTGAGAATTCCAATTCTCATGGTGGCAAGTAAGTTTCTGGCTGCTGTCAGGTGTCCATAAACCCCACCATAGAAAGCCTGCGTAGCATCTTTACCATGGGAAGCTCTAAGTAATGAAATACCGCCGGGATGCTGGTCCATAAATGGAGTAATATCATGGATAATATTTTGTATAACAATATATATTCTGTCCTCAGAAGACGAAACAAGCTTCTTAAATTCCTTTGTCGCAATTTGGGGTAATTTGGATATTGGAGTACCCCAATTAAGCTGACTCTTTTGTCTATTTAACAACAATTGTTGCTGCTGTATTTTCAATTGCTCAATCAAGTTACTAGGAGTTATACATAAGTCTTCAACTAATAAGAATTTTGAAAGTGACCAAATGAACCATTTTGTCGGATCAAAGGCAAATACCGATGATTCACCTCTGTAATCATGAGGAAATTCATGATGGTAATTCTGAAATGCTTGTCCAAAAGTAAGAAGTGATATCAATGGGTTTAAACAATCTTTTGATGAATTTTTATCGTTGAAAGGTTGACTAGGTACTGAAATAATGGAATCTTTCATATGACAAATCGATTCAACACTTAAAAGTGATTGCTGACAGATAAACATTCTTAATATCCCTGAATAAATTACTCCATTAATAACGGTATCATCACAAATCCAATATGAGACAAAACCTGGAAGAATAATAGTAGTTAACAAAAATATCGGAAAATAATACTTGTTTTGCCATTTAATTAGATTTTGAATGCCAACATTGTAGTCGTTCTCATCTAGGTCTAAAATCTCTGTTGCTAGATCATCGCTTTCTTCTACTTCATTGCTAATACTACGATCCTTTATTTCATTAGGGAACTCATGTTCGATAAACTCTTCATAGAAAGTATTGAGTTTTGGTTTTTTTATCAACCACCCCCAATGCGCCCACACAAATCCTCTTTTGATCAGATATGGATCTTTTTCGGTATCATCAGTAAATTGATGGTGGGCCCTATGATGTGATGCCCATTCTCTAATTGATCCCAAACCTATGCTACTTCCAAGAACCGCAAAATAATCAGCCACAAACATAAAACGAACTCTGAAAGTTTTATGGGTGAAAAACTTATGATATCCTGAGGTGAATGCTAATAATGTGATAATATGATATAAAACTGAAAATATCAAGAGTTTGATGTTACTAGGAAAAATTGTTGCAGAATACCTGAAGATATATATAAATGCCAAAAGCGGAAGAATTATTACTGAAAAAGTATTTCCATAATGTATTCTCTTTAGAAAGTCTCTTTTCCTTTTACGAATTTCGTTCATATGTGCTTTCTTTAAATGTGATGCATGGTTCAATAATTGAGAACTGGTCATTCCATTACTACTTGACGTATCTCCAGGTGACTGGATTTTCCGCTTCCTGATCTTAATACCAACAGCCCTTACAGGGGCAGCTTTACTTGCTACTCCCTCTGTTTCTGCCATGGTAACCGTTCAAGTCTTTCAAGTACGAAGCAGGTTATCACTTTAATAATAGAAATATGCGACATACACCTTGAACAATAAATGTCGCGTA
>JAJMIA010000069.1:0-21318 GCA_030583345.1 Schwanniomyces pseudopolymorphus | reverse complement strand
CTTACTTGTAATATAAAACGTTAACTTGTTCTGTGATGGAACTTATTCACTTATTTATAACTAACTATTACTATAACTAGATCCTAATTTCCTTGGTTCTTATTCTTAAGACTCGAGGTTAAACTACTCTTATTTATAGTGTTCATATTCCAAATGTGTTAATCATTTGTATCCCACATGTGTATCTTTGTACCTTTCGGTGGTACTCCTAACATGGTACAACTTTTGTACTTCACGTGTGTATCCTTGTGTTCTCTTACAACGATCAGAAAATGGTTGCGTGGTCTAGTTGGTTATGGCATCTGCTTAACACGCAGAACGTCCCCAGTTCGATCCTGGGCGGAATCATATATTTCTTTAATTGCGCAAATGGTTTAGTGGTAAAATCCAACGTTGCCATCGTTGGGCCCCCGGTTCGATTCCGGGTTTGCGCATTTTTTGCTCAAGTATTCAAAATTTATTTGAGATAATAACTAGCAAATACTAGATCTAAATATTTTGGAGTTCGTGAAACTTTACTTATTTCATTGTAAATTACTTATCATCCAAAATATTTTCTGTTTGTCTTAACGTATGCTAACACAGTTTTATCATGATACAGAAAATATTTAGCCTAACCAGCGCATTACGATTATTAATATTTACCCTTGGCATAATAATCGCTTAAAATATATTGAAAAAGTATTTATTTTGGGTTATCATCTTAATATTTCACCATGTCACTAAAATTGGATTATCGAAACTAAAGAACATTCCGAAGTATCCAAAGTATTTCATAAACTAAGATTCAACTGGAAGATTATTCCAAAGTTACTTTCACATTTTGTTCAACCGCAGAGTTATATACACTATCTAATAGTTCTTTTTGAAAAAGAAAGGAGATTAAAATTGTAGTAGATATAAAATTGTATTTCCTCCGTATGAACTGCTGACTACGAATTGAATCCATCGGTCATATACCCTGAGACACTTTGATTGGTCGTAATATTATTACTAATAGAGATAAATACATAATATCTACATTCATGGTATGTAGGAGATGGTCTTATTCACATAGCTCTCACTCTCTTTACAGCATAGGATAAGGCAAATATTTCCGTATTACCATCAGTGTGATTTGCAGTTGCGTTACTTTACTAATTATAATTCCAATTCGTGTATAGAATATTAAATCATTGAAATAATGGAGTAAAGGCTTATTCGTTCCTTCGTGTATTGCTATAGTGACTTTTCTGTCCGTTTGCCTACACTTTTCATATTTAAAAAAATCTCGAATAAATTCAAGATGCATTACTCCATCAACTTCGGGTGCTAGTTTTCTAATATATCAGAATCTGTAAGATCACTAAGTGGAGTTGTAACTTTAGGGCCAAATTTCTCTAATAGATCATATGAGGTATCCGATCTTCAGATCCAGAACTCCATGACCAGATTTCGCGACCAAATGTTTACTTTTTGCCTATAAATCCATATGAACCTGTTACAAATAATACAATTAATGTTTTGTTAACATGTTAAAATTCTTGGAATTTCATCCAGCTCACCAATACTGTTTTACCCATAATATCAATCTGTAAGTAAATGTGGATACTTCTCATATCTAATACAACAAGAATATATGTCTAAGAAATTAATCTTCATGCTTGTAATATATGATTACATGCTTGTTAAACCTATGATTAATGATCGCTACTAATGTAGTCTGCATAATCATACATAAATCTACTTCATATTAGTGGACACCGTTCAGGTTAATCTCTTTAAAGTTGAAAACTCCAGGTTTAGAAGATTTTTTTAATAAATCAGTCAATTTCGTAGAACTGCAGAATATAGTCTATTATCATAATAATGGTGAATTTCGGCTTGAGTTGTGAGTAGAATTACGACTGATAACAAGAATGAATGAATATTAAACATTTTTATTAATTACATAATAGAATCATAATTTGTAATAATTTATACAAGAACTTTTTTTCATCCCTAAATTAATCATCTCAAACTGTACGTATAAGTATTATTTACAATTATACTTGTTACAAAAATCTCTAAGTATTTAAGTAATAATATATTTTCAACAAGTAAGACCACTTGGGATACCTGAACAAACGTTTGATTCAGTACCTCCAGCTACATCAACGTCCACAAATGTCCAATCTGGAGCTCCCTTTACTAAAATATTAATATTAGTACCACGAGAAGCAACGCTACCCTTAACATCAGAAAGCGATAAATCCGTGATTGGGACACCCGAAGTGGCGGCTCCCGCTGGACTTCCTTTCTCATGATCACCTTCAATAATGATACCATATTCAGAGATATTAGATAATTCAATGTCCTTATAAACGACACTTGAAACAGAACCAGTGGAATCATAAACAGTTTTAATACTGACACCATTAGTAGAATCTGCTACTTTACATCCAGAAACAGTAGCCCCCTTGGCAGTGTTGCCATTTCTTCTATCAACACAGCCAATTGAAATACCGTGACCACCGGAACAAGAATTTTTTTCAAAATAGATATCAAAATTGGTTAATCATAAACTTGAGATTTGACTAAATTGATCGCAATTTAAGTGCTATCTAGTGATGGATGAGACTTGAATTCGTATTTTATTAAATGCTTCTTTGTTTCTTAAAGTATTCTATTAATAAAGCAAATTTTACATAAACCTAATATGTGCACTTTTTAACACTAGAAGATTTATATGGTATAATGAATATCTAGTAGAAAAGTCTAATCTCTGAATTATAGGAACTTATAGCAGCTAAGTACAATATGTTTGACATGTAAATACTTTTGCAAAAAACTTTAACATACAGATATTAAGCAATATTTTGAAGAACTTATATCCCGGAATCAAACTCGTCTAATTTTTTTTTCCTTAAACAAAATATTATGTTAGTGTGCTAGCCCTTAAAAGGAGAATATAGTGCGCAATTTGGAAGGATGCAAAATAATCATCTTGGAATCTTGATAATGGCAAAGAAGTAATCACGTCTACTGACAATAGCTCAAGGCTATTTAATGCCTGATTGGAGAATTTTGTACCTTACATTCAATAACTGAACGAGTTATAATCAGCACATTGCTATTACTACAAGATGAAAAGAATTCACCGTGCAATATCATCAGAGTTGGCTATAAATATGAGTTAATTTGTATAATTTCTGATTTATATTGTACCCGAACTAGTATTTAAAAGGTACATTGCGATATGCAAAATTACCAAATTTTAGTACACAAAACAAGCGATTAACAGCCACTCTCCTCGACATTGAAGTCGATTATACAATTAATAATAATAATAATAATAATATTAGTACAATTTTTTTAGAAAATTGTATTCACTTTTTCATATTATCAAAAAAGAGATTATATTAAAGATTTCTTCTTGTTACGTTCCTCGTTTTTATTAATATTGAGACCTCAATTTAAACGTATATAGCTGTCCCATAATATGAAACCTAAACTCAAATGCAATGCAGTTCTAAGATAGCAGCAGTCTTGCTTGCAGATATTCATGATTGATAAAATGTTCATTGGGTTCTAAATAAATGTGTCGGTGTATTAATAATAAGAATATACTAAGGATCCTTTAAAAGTAGAAGCTAAATGATAGTTTTTGTTTCATTATATCTGACGTAAAGAATTTAAGTCTGTATTATTGTATATTTACAGCAAAAAGTACTCTTTAATGGTCTCTGCCTAAGTAGAAACAGAAAATTAAAATATCAATTATATGAGTGAAATATATCACTAATAGCCAAAAATACGACGTATCCAATTTTGAAATCACATTTTCTGCAGAACACATACAAATTAACTGGCATTATTTGTTTAATGGTAACTAAGCTGGACTCACTAAATTATCTGTTTAGAGAGAAATTGCTGTGATATTTTTCTAATTAGCAAATATTAACGTTGTCAATTTTGGTTTATCTGATGAAACATTACCACTTTGTAAGATATTGTTAGAAATTACAATTCGTTCGTCAATTATTATATTTATATACTGCGAAGGAATTTACTACAATGATATTATCTCCCTTAGATTTACTGGGTGTGGTGGAACCTGTTACAATTACAATATTCCAAACAAAAGACATAGTTTCTTACATAATATGAAAGAATTGTGAAACAACCAATATTTTATGCTTCTTGTCATCTCTCCACTATTCCGATTAGATTTTATCACGTATAGTGTAATTTACTCTAATGATAAAATCCTTGACCACGGAGTTTTAAATATCATAATTTGGTGCAATCTCATTTCTATTGAGAACATAGAAATATCCATACCCTGAGGTTCAGCAATAGTAAAGTTTTTGAAGAGGAGTATGGACTATAAAGAGAGTACAGCATTATATCAACCCTTCTATTGAACAAAAGGTTTTCGAAAAAGCGTCAGGTTATTGAAGCCTTGAAGGACTCGATTTCCTGGCTTAAATCCTTAATTTTCCTTTTCAAAAATTGATTAATAATATAAGTTAGCAACATGACTTGCTTTACTAAAGATACGTAGGTTAAATGATTTGACTTTACATTAGTATCTGTTGTTGCATCATGTTTGGTATAGCTTTAGGAGTGAATACTTCTGTATTCATGTATTTTGTACCAAACTCAACTAATTTTACTGTTATTTGGAGTCAATTACCAGGATGTGATGATTCTATTGCTTGAGCGTCATTAAATATCTCAAATCCAATAAGGATATTAGCTTCACTATGTAGTGACTCATCTTTGGAACCCTCTCTATATGTGCCCTTAGTGTAGTTTTTTCAACAATACTTCTTCAACAAAAAAATGTATTAAAAATATAATGGTCATGATTAGCTTCCGTCTCGCTAATATAACGTAACCCCAATTGTGGCAATCAAATGAACTATCGAGTTATATTCCTGCTGGTTGATCCTGTCGTGTTTAGTTTTAATTAGCAGTACCCAAATAGGAGTTGCGTCGATACTATCTAAAAGAATTAACTTTTGGTAATATGGATGTTTCCAGAGAATTGGCCCAAATAATGCTAACATTTCGGCATTAGATTATCAAATTGGGAAGATAAAAAATTCATATATCCATTGTAAATTTTTTCCATCTAATTTGGGTTTAATGTTGTTTACTTAAAGCTAGAACGCTTGTCAGTAGAAAAACGTTTTAAGAACATTATTTTCAATTAGTAGAAATCATGATTTGGCTCTTCCTGGTGTTAGTATAAAAATTTAAATTAATTATTACCAAGGATTTATTTGGACCATATAATACATGAATATATAAAGTTTCGGAATATCACATTTTCCTGTATTACGACATAAAAATTTAATTTAAGAGCAAGCAAACATACACGTCATTTTATATTTCTTAATGTTTATATTATATATTAATAGTTTTACTTTTAGCTAAATGTAAACTAGTATTATTCTACATATCAGACCTGAAAATTCCTGTGTTATAACTAGTATATGTCTTCCTTTACTTTTTTTTTAAGCGGAATGCTTTCATATACTAAAATTTCATTTTCGTTGATTTGAATTAAGTAAACCTAATCATACTTCAGACAGGAGAAAAATCAGCTATATTTGAACAATTCCATAGATCTATGAGTTATCGAAGTTTAGGCGAATCTAAGAAATATATCTTGAACCTCCATTTAATGAATGACTAAGTATAACAAATCTATGAATAATATTATTAAGATTACAAGGTGATTTTTCTTTCCACATTATGAATACTTGATTAGAAAAGATCTAGACAAGATTATATCCAGCTTACTTTGTTTAAAGTGAATAACTCGTGGTATGGATTTTTTTTCTTATCTAGTACTTCAACTAATTAATTCTAATATCAATTGAATTGTATTTGTTCTTCATGACAACCTAACTGAGTATATCGAGATATCATATTCAGTAACAAAATTTAAGCTTTATTATAGTTCATGAACTTAAATATTTTCTTTCATATCGAAAAAGAATGGAAATTCTTTACAATCATTCTCATTTAAGAATACTGTTTATAATTATAATTGGTATTTTATTTTAACACACAACATTTTAGTAATATTGTTTGATTAACAGCGCTATGAAGTTTCATGATATTGCTGACATGAAAAATTTTGTTGTAACATAATTTTTGCTTGAAAAATATTTCTTTGCACAAAAGCAATAAATATTATGGATAGTACCATTAAAATATTAGTTCATGTACAATACATAGATTGTAATTAGCTTGGTTTAGCTCATATTTATAGGCTATTTTAGTATTGAATATTTAAAATTTTCATCAGTTCGGTGGCAACAGCAATGAGGTGATGAATTAAGCATTTAGCTATTGAATGAAATACAAAATACCTCAATAATTATTTAATAGATCTATATTATTGTGGGGTGAACTTGATAGCTTATTTACCATCATAAATTTTGATGATTAAGTTGCATCAATCGAAATCTACTTTGAATTTGTGTTGCGCACTATCTTTCGTTAAGCTATAATACTGACAGAATATTTTCACTCATTTAAGGTTAAAGAGCAAAGGCACATTTGTAAAATATTTTATCAAAACCCTATCCAGCACAAAGTTCTTATCATACAATTTTTGTTAGCGCGCTGCAGTAATCTGCAAGTATCTTTTTGATTCGCGTTGTGCGTTATTAGGTGCATTCATTTCATGAGAATGCAATACATGACGAATGCAATACATGACGAATACATTGCATGAGAGTTTTTTAATCTTGCACATCCTTTACCAAATTATTTCCTTAGAAGTATAGAACTTTTCATGTCAGTGAAAAGTTTATTTAGTTATTATACGCATTATCTAAGTAATGATTTGACTTGATGTCTAATTAGCGATAATAACAATATGTCGGTTATATATAAATGTGGTGAATCACATTATAAAAGAGACTGAAGCAAGTTATAAATTAAGCCGAGTAGAAAAAATAAGAGCTAACCCTAAATATTTCTACGATTTTCTCCTTAATCATTCGGAACAAGTTGCCATTTTATTTACTCTCAGAGTATGATCCTAATATCCTTGATTATTTTTACCTGTTAAAGATCAGTGACTTGTATATTTATTAGTTTCATATCATTATGAGCGCAGATTTTTAAGAAAATTCAGGGAACACTTTTAGTACTGTATATAAAGAACTCCGCTAACTCCCAGATTAATATCTATTCAATTAAATTATTATATTTGTATCCATGCATTAAGAAACTGCATAGATTAGTCACGTTATAGGGGGCTCAGCTAAATTTTCTAAGAGGAGTAGGATATTTCCGGGAAGTATGTTAAATAGTAATAACAAACGCTTCTTCTGTAATTTCTACTCTCTAATAGTTGACCTATGAAATATACTCCGCGGAAGGTTTAGTTTGTTAATAATACTGGCAGATAATTTTCTCGATGTCAAAATTTTTGAGATCGCTTAAGAAATGTTAAGAATGATACTTATGATATTTCAATGTGCATTTATTTGTTAAACCAACCACTACTGAAAATAATTAGACATTTCATATTTTTAACAACATTATGATCCATCAAACGCTGGGATTAGAATTATCTTTTGGGTGCACAAATATTCTAACACTCAATCTCTTAGAGCAAAAGCTATTGAATCCAGAATGTACAAGGACTTTTATTAATTACAACGTAAATGATATTCCAACTACATCCCAAGATTTCCACAATACTTCAACTTGCCAACATACTGATAAGCGTTCAGATAAAAGTATTCATTTGAATTCAGACTTTATAACATCATTCATAAATTCCAATGTTAATATTGTACCTCCTCCTGTTAATTATTATCATTCAGATACGAATGTATGTCAGATATGTGGTAAAATGGGGATTAAGCATATGAAAAGACATATCAGAACTCATACTAGTAATCTAAAATATTATTGTTTCTGTGACCCTCAGTGCCAAAGGGACGGGAAATCATTTAAGAGAATTACACCATTTAAACAACACTTGTTACGAAAGCATTTTCAATTTGATGATATATTATATAAAAATAGAACCCGTCTAAAAGATACGATGAATCAATATGGTACATGTAAATGCAGTCAACGGTTCAAAGCACAAGATTGGCTTAGCCATCATATCCTTACAAATAGATTCGAGGAGAAATGCATAGAGTTGAGAAAATATTATTCAAAAAAAGATTTAACAGATCCCATATGAACTCCTACTTCTTTTCATAAGGAGTTAAATACATACCAATATAAACGGCTTATTGATTATGAAGTGTATATTATGTTGATGATCTAGTCCTGTGTGCTAGTATAGATATAGCTTAAAATGAAAGATAGTGCGCAGCTCAATTTAAAGTACTAGATCGAATTGATGCAAAAAATCATCATCAAGCTTCATGATGATAATGAATAGACAATCAAGTTCACCTATCGGCTATTAAATAAATAGTTGAATCATTTTGTATATTATTGATAACAAAATGCTTATTTAATTAGCACATAGCATTGCTACGATATTATACGTCAGTACATAAACATGAGCTAGTTAAATATAGATCTGTATCGAATTCAAGCGGAGGAAGTTACAATATACATATTGTACCCAAACTAAAATTTCTAAAGTACTAATATTAACTACAAGGTTTATTAAAAGGAATAAGCTGAATGAAATACTTTGTTGAAATTTAGCGAACCCTTGAAAAGGGATTTATAAGTTCATGAAACATTCATTTTAAGAGATATGAAAAACATTAATAATTCATACATCTATTTGCAAATTGAATTATATGGAAGTAAGGTACCATCCAAATTATCATTAAGATATTGTATTTAGCTTATTGGCGATTAAGAGATTATAGAAACATTCTACATTTTAAAATAGGTTTAAATATGAAATACTGGTTTAGAAAAGAACTTCTTTCATAAATTTTAAGACTCCAATATTGTTCACAGTTATAAATGTAGTTAAATATTTGAATCTCAAAAGTCTATATTCTTATGTTATGCTAGAGATAATGTTACTTTGCATTTAACAAAGCAATTGGTAATAATTATTCATAGTTGTAAATAAAGAAACTTTAAACCTATCAGATTTTGTATGAGACCTGGTATTCAAATAGTAAGGCAAAAGGATTTTAAATAGTCCGTTAAATTTTAGTCTACTTCAAGTGATAAAATTTTAATTGGAACCATAAAATAAACACGAATATAATAGAGGGAATATTCTGTTAAATTTGTGAACAGTTTCTTATTAAAAATATCGTAGAAGATAAGAGAGAAGCCATTGGGTAATATAAAACGAACAATATGATTATAATACTAACTATAATCACATTATTAATACTGTAATTTCATAATATATTTCTAATAATTATATTATAGTATTAGACTTTAAAGGTACATTGACTAGAAGAAACATCAATTATTTCTCATCAATAGAAGAAGACTACCAGTAGTATATAATGACTATTAGCATTAAAACCTATCTATAATGCTCCTACTAAAGTAACGTATTATGTAACTATTAATACCTCTATGAATAAATTTTAATAGATAGATGAATATAAGAAAGTATTTAATATCAAAAGGGTTTCATAAATCATTTATAGTATGATAATAGTAGGAATGACAAATTTCCACAAATAACGAAAGTATTAGTTATTACTATAATATGTGAGTTATAGTTAGATAATTTTTGAAACCATGATTTGTTCTTAGTTTTAATTTCAAAATTATAAAAACAAGAATAATCTGCAACATAATTTAATGAATAAAATATCAATGCTATCTCGTAGAGAGCATATTGATAGATACAATACATCTTCATTGAAAACTGTAACACCAAATAGACCACAATAATAATCTTGTTATGATAGAATGGGAATGTAATATTGATAAATGTGAAAGATTGGATTAAAAGTAAAGGCATAAAATTATTGTTTGAATTCTTCAAAGAATTGATCATACTGTTTTCCTTACAATAAACATCAAGGATATTGGATAATAAAATAATATATGAGCATGCAATTTGAAAAAATACCACTTTCGTTAAAACCTGGGTTTCTCCCTTTAATAACGAATATTCACCTGATATAATATAATAGTAACCAATATTTTGAGTAATAAAAAATATAAACTCGAAAAATACGTTGGTATAGAATTTAGTGCTGAACCTAATAACAAATAATATGTTAAGCAAGCATGATATTATATCCATATAGTAATCTTCAGTAAATATTAAATCAAAATTGTTTTTGCCCAACATTACACTAAATTGTATGAGCTGTACTAAAATGAATATAACTAAAAGTGAACAACAAGTTATAAATGGATTCAGTATCATCTTTGAAAGATAAAGATCTATAATCTTAATGTACTGATTGTAGGTGATCAGTGATAGTGTCATATGTCTATGGAATGGATGAGCCTTGTTTAAATACTGATAATGTTGTCTTACGTCTTAATTTAAACTATAGTGACTTTAAGTGCTTTGTTATTCAGATATAAGTTAGATATATGTTCTATTCACAATAAGATCGAAATTAAATTTGTGTTAGTATTTCTTTCAACTATAATCGTTTAATTTATATATTTGATGGACAGTATTAGTTAAGCAAAATATTATCAACGCTCTAAATCATTAATTTCATTAAACCCTTAATATTTTGCGACTTATATTCAGGATAACCAAAAAGATGCCAAGAATGGTAAATTTCCCAAAGTTTTAGCGTATGAATTATACATGAATATATGTAAGTTAATCTCAACTATGCGTGGATGTAACAAAGCCGCCAAATTCAGAATAAGTTATGCGTTACTGTTTTGTTGATATATCAATCAACAGTATAAATTATAGCAAATACAGCTAAAAAAAAACTTTGTTATATCATAAAACTAAAATTTACTTATCTCCAATAAAGGTATTTTTATGGTTATTGTGTTATTGTATGATAACCATAAAAATACTAATAGTTAATGGGTATATTGTTAGATTTTCCCTGACTGTGTACTTTTATCATTCAGGCTAATATGATGCAGAAAATGTTTAGAGCCTCATTACGCTTGAGCTATTATTCACTTAACGTTGTTATTGTTTTTGATAGTTGCCTGTTTTATTGCATATAAAATCCGTAAATGCTATAATGCTTTAAGAATATGTACTATGGAAACCACATGCGCGATGTAAAATATTATTACCCCTAATATTTTTTCTATGCATGATGCATATTGAAAAATTGGCCCAGATGCACAAAAATTGATGTACTCGCGGCAATTTTACCAAACTTTAGATTTAGTTAGAACTGGTAATTTTAATCTAATACGTAGTAATACGAATACTCAGCAAGTTTTGCGATATCATTTCTTTCCACTTTCAGATATATATGTACTATCTTACATAATAGATTAGTTTCAAATTACTATGCAGATAATTATTTTCTTCTTGTATTGATACATTAGTAGAAGCTTTGAACAATGGGCGATTTGCATTAATTTATTTCTAGGGTTTTGGAAAAGCCATGCTTGGAAAAATACAACCTCTCTAGTTTATTTGCATATAATAGAGATATATAGCTTTTTGCCTTTCTTGGGTATAAATAGATTTAAAGAACCAATCCTTCTAAAACTTCATAGAATTTATCTAAATAGAAATACTTATGACTTCATTTATCGTGCATAATGATGATTCAAAAACCCCTTATCAATATCACAATCGTTATATTCAACTGGAAGTTTTATTTGGACCGGATCCAAATTTAAAAAAAAAGGACAAAAATATAGAGCTATCATCTGACTTTGTCACTTCCTTGATTAATTCTAATCCTGACGTCCCACCGCCCCCAATAGAGTATAGTCATATTGATTCCTATAAATGTAGAGTTTGTGGAAAAAAGAATTTGAAGCATATGAAAAGGCATGCGTTAACCCATAATAGTATTAAGTATCAATGTTTCTTTAAGAACCAATTATGTCAAATAAAAAAAAGAAAATTCAAAAGAACTACACTCTTTAAAATGCATTTGTTAAAAAACCATTTTAATTTTGATGATATCTCAAAGGCAAAACTGGATTGTCTTAAAGATATGATAAATGAATATGGAGAATGCCAATGTGGATTAAAAATTAAAGCAAAAGACTGGATTGAAAACCATGTTTTAACTAAGAAATGCCACGAAATTTTAAATTAATATCCATTATGCCTGGTTAACTGTCTACTAATGAGTTACGAATTTATATGGACAATTATTAATTCTATTCACATAAAACAGATATCTTATAGTAGCAAAGAAATTACAATAAACTATTAATTCATTATACTTGTTCATTAAGCATTTATAAATTCATTTCTAATCCAAGATATTAAATCAAATTATATTGTGTTGATGTGCATGTTTAAATGAGAGATACTTGGCGACACAAATTTATCATAACGACCAAGGAATCATAATGATGGTAAAGAAGCACTCACGTCCAATTGACAATAGTATAAAGCTATGAATGGATGATTGAGGTAGTTCTTATATTTCACATCCAATAACCGAACTACAATCAGCTCATCATTTTCACTACGACACGAGATGAAAATTTTCACTGTGCAACATCATCAGAAGTTAGCTATAAATATAAGTTTTTTTTGTATATTTTTCTGTATATGATTTAAACTGAGCGAATTAATATATATATTGTACCCGAACTAATGTTTTCAAATGTACTATCTAATATATTGTACTCGATATATTTTTCTAGAGATCATTTCAATATGCAAAATACATTACTCACGGCATATCAAAAATGAAATAGGAAGGTGTTAACAATATAGGCTATATATGATATATTAGATTAATAATCAAAGCTTATTTCCCCAAAAATCCGATTTCTGTGAATGGAATAAAAAAACTTACAGATTAACTGATAATTTCTTAAGTTCTCTCAACTGGGTTAAACCTCTTATTACTTCTACGTAAGATTACACTGTCCCATTATCGATAGAAAATAATATTATTATAAATATACACTAGAATACTCCTCATATGTAAATACACATAACTTATATGGCTCTATGGCTCACTGCTATTCATTAATTATTGTATATCATTCATAATAGCTTAATTAGGGTTTATAATTAATTATAATATATGTCATCTCACTTGACATAACATATTCCTAAACGACTTTAGTTCATAACGAAACATTGGTGAAACCTACAGACTTTCCAAGTAGGATAAACTTTAGAAAAGAACCTAATGGGCAGGCAAAGATTTTATTATATATAAAACAATATTATACTAATATAAATTATAGGCATACGATAACAAGAAAAGGTTTAATATTTAAGTTACTGAAGTGAGGCGCAAAGTATTAATAGTAATGTTCTAGTAGATAGACTTAGCAGCTAGTAGGAAAATTCAACAGACAAAAGTTAGAAATCACAAACCTATAAGAAGTGTGACAAGGATATTCCGTCATGCAAGCGCAGTTTCACATCTGTCCATGCCAGGAACCTAGTATATAATATAGTTACAGCTACGTATTAAGTGAATAGTCTTAGATTGCTCAGCTCACTTTACAATGACAATGACACAACTCTAATAAAATGTTAGAGAATAGAAGTACATCATAGAGGAAGGTTAACATACTAGTTTGATACCATATTCACCTGAGACCATAACAAAGTAAATCAAGAGTAACCATACTATATAATGATGAACGCTCTATATAGATGTTAGTATATAAAAGAGATTATCTGGGTATCAAGAGAATACTAGTAAACCTTATAATTTACTTTTATGCTGAAATAGTTTAACAATTGTAATGGATCAGAACTGTATTAGGAAATATAGTAAGTCAAGAGAAAATGGAGTCATGATTGGAATGATACGATACTGACTATGTATCTTATAGAGTGGAGTAGCAACTCTAGGAAAATGCTATATAAGGAATAATTAGAGACTAAGCGAATAGTTACTATGAAAAGTAGTTATATTTAGGTATAATTCAATAGTAATTATAATATAACAATAAAACAATAATTAAGAGTCTAATCTCTTACAACAATTGTTAGGAAACTTATAGACTTTATAACTAGGATAGACTATAATACCTAAACAGATGAACTTATGGAGACGTTATTATATAGAAAACAATGTTATATTAATATGTAATTATATGATAACAAGGAAAAACTTATTCCTTCTGGGGATAAGTAAGGATTTGTAACACACGCGAATATATAGAGTATGATCTAGGACACGTGAACAGGTTATTAGGATGATATCCTAACAACAATTGTTAGAGATTACAAGGACATAAGGTACAGGCACAACTCTAACAATTGTTGTTAGAGATCACAAACGTATAAGATGTGAGTCCAAGTCTCTCGGACATGTAAGCGCATATTCACATCAGGCCATGTCAAGAATCTAGTATATAAGATAGTGCCTTCATACGTACTAGTATATAGAAAATATCTAAAACAATTTCAGGTTGACAATTTAATAAAAATTAATATAAGAAAATCAACTTTATTTTACTGAATTTCTGATTGAGTTGGAATATTCAATATATATTAGTAATACAAGAATTACACAGTAAATATCTTAGAAATGAAATCAATGGTATAGGAATATATTGAGTGGATATTATTATATAGAAATAGTACACAAATAATGATGTAATAGTTGATGTAATAGTATAATATTTATTTATTAATCCCTGGTTAGAATTAGTCCTGATAAGAGAAATTACTTCGAAGCTCGACCAATTAAAAGCATATGATTTTCAATATACAATGAATCAAATCCAAATATCAATTTCTATCTTAACTCTCAGTTTCCTCTAGGATACCTCTTACAAATATGTCATCGACATATCAGATATCTAATTATTAAACGTGACTTCGCTAAGTCAACTGGTTAATTATTTAATATTATTTATCAGTATTACTAGCGAATACTTTTAAGCATATCATTTTTAATATATAATAATACATACATGTACGTATTTATTCAATTAGAGTATTCAAATCTCGTAACTTGCCAGTAATTTCAATAGCTATATCTTGTAATTTGAGCAAGCATATGCGTTCTCTACATAAAATATTACATTATTGAGGCTGTTTAAACAACACTAAAAAGTATATATAGCTACAAAATTCCAATTTAAGTCTATATTTTATAATTATTTTATTTAATATTATTATACTGGATAGATATCATATCAATACGGTTATTCATTTTAAATGGTACTTGCAAAGTTTACCAAGGACACTAATGCGGATGATAAAACAGTCTTCTTTGATGACACAAAACAGGATAAGTACCGCCACGCCATTATATTAGAAGCGAAATATTCTTTCAAGGCTCAAGAAGATTATGAACTAGATATCCAGGTTGACGAGGTGTTAAGATTTGTTAAGGGTCTGAGGAATTATTGGGTTCTTGTTGAGAAACAGAATGAAAACGAAAGAGGATTAGTTCCTGCTTCTTATGTGGATATGAAAATAAGCGACAATATAGCTTTTCCAGTTAAATGGTTACATGGAAAAGATCTAATTACGAATAAAAAAAAGAAGTGAATTATCCTATATTAATAGATATTAGAAATGTTTGTAAAGATAAGAATGGAAGTATTTGATATCGTATTATTATTTATTTGTCAAATGATATTGACTCTATATACTTACTAAACATAGCTCTTGCAAGTTACGGTTATAAATACTTGCCCATAGTTCCACGCCCTCCTATATTCAACTCTAATGATGCTACTTCTCAAATAAATTATTCCAATAGAAATCATTATCACGAATTAATTGATAAAGCTGATCAATTTGAAGAGTATTTAAATTCATTGATACGAAATACAAGAGTACGAAGTTCGCTGATTATCTTTGATTTCACTAACAGTTGTTTACTTGCATACAATAGTAGCACCCCAGATAGTCAAATAATTGATGAAATAATTCATACTCCAATTGACATAAAAAGATTATTTATTCGCTACACATTTTGCTCTCGGAGTAAGGAAACGAAGCTAGCATTCTCAGAAGAATATTTAGACAAGGATAAAAATTATTTCCAGCTTCAGATTATCTAACAGTTATAGATTGCTTCTTGAAGAATATAATGATTTTAAAAATGCTTCTCTGAATGAGCATAGATCAAAATTGATTACTTTACCAAGTACGAGAGAAAAGCTGTACAACATGCGGAAATTTCCACATACAAAAAGCAATTATATGACAAATTCACAGAAAGTGCTTGGAAGTTCAACTCCTAAATTGAAAATAGAGGCTTCAAATAAAAATAAAAGAGAAGAACCCAGTACACAGTGCAATCAATTATAGCAAAAGGGTATTAAATCGGGATATACTCTTTCTGATAATGAACATAAAGATAGCAAAATTAAGAGCTCCTTGAATTACATTCCAAATGATAAAATCAATGCATGAAAATCTAGTTTTAGAATACAAAGTAAAGAAAAGCAAAATGAATCCCGGAATGTTCACAAAATTTAATTTTTGGAGTTTGTCTGTAAGTTGAGTATAGGATTCAACTAATAGTACAACAAAAGAAGAATGGGAATCAGTTACTCTGTTGATGTGCTAGTTTTAAATGAAGGAAACGTGCGACACAATGAAATACGAGATTTGAATTGTTGCAAAATATTCTCTAATAAACCTTGATGAATCAGCCAACAACGGCATAATGCTATTAAATAAACAATTGAGTTTTGTATATCCTCCAAAAAGTTAATTAGTTTTACTCCGCTCATTTTAGTTGCCACGGTACTGATGAAAAGTTTTATTCCGAATCATCATCCAATTAGTTTTCCAATATGAGCTAGTTAAATATGGATTTAATTTATGATTCGAACTGAGTGAATTTAAAAAATACAATTTGTACTTAACTATTATTCTCAGAATAAACTATGTAATGTACTAGAGCCTGTTTATTTACTTCAGTTCCTTCAGTTCTTCGTCTTGTACTCATTATTAATCTCTGTTATTTTGTCAACTATTACTAATGAAGCATTCTATCCCCTTTTTGTCGTCGGATACCCAGTTATAAAATCCTGAAGAGTAGAATCCCATCATCTTTTAAGAAACTTCAATGAACGTAGTACGGCAATATCTAAACTTGACCCTGCAAAAATTGTACAAGAGAAATATGCTTCATTCTTTAGAGCTCAAAGACTGAAACGTAAAAAGAATTACCTTTTAAATGTACCCTTTCAGATCTGATGCGTATTTGCCATCTGTATATAATTACAAAAAATTAAGCATATTATGTTAAGTCATATGAATGTAATCGTATTATTATATCTAATATTTGATTATTACTTCTAGAAATCGAGAAGGTAATGCGTGCATTAACAAGATTTATTTAATTTGGTACTAAAATTAGCATATTCTCAATAATTCTGCTCAATAATGCTATTAGAAGTATATTGTGGCAGACAGAAGTAGCAATTAACTATGTTAATGTAACTTCAATATTTTGATAATTGATTATATAAACCGCTTCTTTAATTGCCAAATATACTTCATTGCTCATTAAAGAAAATGAGTAATTCCACATTTTATAAAGGTTCATTATTAATTACTCCGCCATTATCAAAGGATCAAGTACATGAGGCAAATAACATCATGCAAAATCTCTTGGAAAAGGGTCTCCCATATATTGAACATAAACCAGGTTATTGCGAAGGGTTTAATGTTGCCCATAATGGTAGTGAGATTATTTACCAAGCAGCGATGACAAACGATATCTCAAATATTTAATTGAACATGGAATAAAGCCTACTATCTCTACAGTAAACGGCAAAATGGCTTTTCTTGAATTTAAAGGGTGGTATCCATATTTTGGAATTTTAGGGGTTGAAAATAATGAAGTGTACACCAAGCAATTTCTTAAAAGAGATTCGCTCAGCGAAGTACTTTCCCAAAATGAGAAAAAAGTTACCATAGATGATGTTCCCACATCAATCGATGACCCTCGTTTCTTACCTACAATATACCGTTATGACATAGCTGAAAAGATTACTAAGAATACAACATTTGAAGGATACTTTGAAATAGTAGCATTTAAGGATGGTAGCGACTTATATCATAAATCGCGAATTACAGAAAACGACCTTGAAGATGATATGGTTCTAAGAAGATTTTTGTACTTGCCATGGAAAGAAGAAGTTAGACTAGATGAAGAAGTCAAAGATCTTAAAGATACTTCTTATAGATGGGAAGTATTTCCTAGGTTTGCCCAACATAATAAAGATGGAACTATTGGTGATTATTCTGAAATTAGCGAGTGGATAATATCCAAACATAAAGAAAAGATCACCTGGTCAGGTAAAAACTTTATTGCAGCACATAGCTGGCTAGCATATTTAGCAAATAATGCGTTTGATTTAAAGGGGTCCATAGACTGGATCAATGAAAATAATGAGAAAGGTAAATTGATTGTGGAATCATTTGATTCTGTGGATGGGAAACGTGAAAACGTAGTATATATTGAATATAACAACAAAAAGTACTTGGCCAATGTTCCAAGGGGTTACGGCTAGTGCAACTACTGAGATTGAATATTGAATCTAAAATGAATATTGGCCTGGCAAATCACTGTAAACAATAAGACATATAGTAGTATGAATAGTTGTATTGATGAATAAAAGTTCTTTATTGGGTGAAAATACTTGGTAATTATCAAATCGGGCAAAATACATTTACTGTAATCTGCTCAACTTAAATTTATTCAAAACTATACGATTAACTTATATTTATTAATACTTTCAATGATAAAGTACAGTGAAAAAATACCAGTGTCGGTGAAAGAAAGTGAAGAACTGATTAGAGTATATTCCATAATTTAATATGATATCCGGCTGTCTCAACACTAATTTGATAGCCTTAGGTTGTTTATGGTTTGTAAAATGGCTCTTCTAGTTCGTCAATATTTCTTCATGATATTTTGCATCAATTCCACATTATATATGTAATTCATTTTGTCTGGAATAAACGCTACCAACAAAAGAGGAATGATAATAAACTCCTGACTCTTGAAAGTGGCATCTTTTAAGCATAATAAAATAATGGTCGCGTGAGAGAGCCATAGAGAAAATAATGATGTATTACAGCAATAGTATCTAATTCATGGTAATTGCCAAATATATCTACGCAACTATTTGATCATAATATATTATGCCTTTAGGAACACCAAATGTGCATTACTAGAATATGGTCTGTATAAAAATGTCCAGTCTACAATAATTGCCGCATAATATGCATATCATTTTTTTGTCGCAAAAAATTTTTTGCAGTGCACAAACAGAATCTTGTGCTTAAAATTGAAATTACATTTATAACCACAGAATGGAACCAATTAATTATATTCTTCTTAACAATAATATAACGATGAAGAGAAATAAATTATACAGAAACATTACAAAACATATATTTCATAAAAAAGATTATCTTGATCCCAGTCAATACGATTTTGCTAACTTTTCAATTATCAATTTTGATTTTAAAAAGTTGTTTCAAAAGGTCAGGTATGTCACAAATAAAGACTTGTCCTTAAAGTTTTTTGGAACCCTGAATCAAGCTCATTTAGAAGATGCTTATGATCTGTTCAAGAGATATATAAGAAAAGATTATGAAAGATGGAAAGTTGCATATATATTTTTTATGGTTATCCCCTTCACTGAATATGAGTTTCTTGATTCAAGTGGTCATATAATAAACCCACATAATCTTAATTATCCCTGTCCTAGTGTTTCAAGAGAAAACATTCTTATTGGAACGTTCTCAGAAATACAATTCAGTGAGAATAGTGAAATACCACTGCTGAAGTTTGAAAATAACCTAAAGAAAATATTGAATACTAATATATTTTCAGAGGATGAGTTCACTATTGGGCAAATGGAAATCATAGTTGAGCGGTTGCTTAGACTAAAATTTGATAATGAGCATGAATATATCGAAAGCATCAATAAAAAAGATGAAAATACATATAGAGAAGTATTTAAAGATTTCTTGTTTAAACCAGTATGTAAGTTTGTTGCTGCTCTCTTAAAAAGAGAAATTAATATTGAAGACAAAAATAATGAAGGCCTCACTGGGGTACAAACTAGAGTACCACATCAAACGAATGACATTTTTCACACTCATCCAGATATTTGTGCTTATTTGAAAGCAGGGTTAAAACATTCGCTTGCTATTGTTGAAGTGAAAAAAATACCTTTAATAACGGGCCAGAAGAAATTAGATTTTAATGAAAAGAAAATTCATAAATTCATCCTTCAACTTTTTGCAGAAATGCTCTCAAATCATAAAAACAGTGGAATCCTCACAGACTCATATACAGCAATTTTGGTCAAAATTGATCTTAAGAAAGCTATAGATATTGCGCATGATAGAAGAGATATCTCAGAAGGTCCGAAATACGTTCCATTGACGTATAAATTAGTGGATTGCCAATCATCAGGGTTGACTTTTACGGGAGCACTTACTTCTTTTATTTATGAAGCATTTGAACTGGAAAAGTTCCAATTCGAAATAAAACATGATTTAAACAGGATTTACAAGTATGTGCGCATGACTGACGAAGAGTATTTGAACTCTTTAACCAGGTTAGCGATGGAATTGGAACCTGGTTATAAACTTTACTGTAAAGAAATGATACAAACTTTGAAATTTTGTAAAGAGAAAATTCAACTTGGTACATTCAAGGATATAGATGTACAGAGTGGGTTTTATTATAATTCTCAGATATTCAAAGTAAAGCACGCAGATGTAGTAAAATATTTTAAGAGAGGAGGAAGTTTAACTGATGATGAGCAACTTATAGTTAAGGTATTTGATCCTCTTAAATTTAAAAGAGTTCACGGAAATACAGAGATCTCTAGAGATGCATGTATTAAAACATGTAGAAGAGCATATTCGTCAGAGAAGGTAGCATATGAAAAATTAGCAAGGGACAAAAGGTTCAATAGTTTATACATAGAACAAGATAAAGTATTTGGCGAATTTTACATCGAAGAGCACTATCATGCATTAGGGCCATTTATCATATTAAAGTACATTGATCCTGAACTAAATAAGTTACCAATGGACACAGAAACGTATGAATCAGCCAAAATTCAACTAAGAATCATTCACGCAAATAATATATTGCATGGCGATATAGCGAAAAGAAATATTTTGTATTCTAGCAGTGAGAGAAAAGTGTACTTGATTGATTTTGGATATTCGAAATACGACGGAAAAGAGAAAAACTCCAGGCCCAGTAGTGCTAATCCTGAGGAAATAAAAGCAGAGCATAAAGCGTTGTGTGATATTTTTGAACA
>JAJMIA010000068.1:0-22681 GCA_030583345.1 Schwanniomyces pseudopolymorphus | reverse complement strand
GGAAATTGGAAGCATACTGCGACTTTGAAATCTTCTCATTAATTAGAAGTTCATTGTAAAATATGTCGTAATATTCTTCCTTAGTAGGTATACCAAAACACATTAAGTCATGCATTTCCCAAGACCGGCTAGAGAAATGGTATAACTTGACAAATACTTTATATGGAAGCTGAAGTCCTAAACTTGGGTAACATTCCAGCGCATCATATATTACTCGACAGATGGTATTTCCTTCAATGGTTTCCTCTATTTTTCCCTCTGAATTATCTTCAACAACAGGTAATGTTTTCTTAAAACTTTTTGAACCTTTCAGTTGAGGTCTAGGGGTTACATTTTCAAATGGATCAATTCCTTTCACCTTTTCAGCAAGTTCACAGTACGATGCTAATTTCTTTTTTATAGCAGATGCATCTGCTAAATCCCTATAAAAAAAACCTGCTACTGCAGCTCTTAATGTAATTCCATTAGCAACAGTTTCAGGGTCATTAATAACATAGTAATTTATTTTCATTTGATCGCCAATAAACTCATATTGAAAAAAACCAGAGAAACTTTGATGATCCGATATAAAAACCCTGTCTGTTCCGCAAACAAAAGCATCAAGAAGGTATTTTCTTAGAACCAAGGCAAATACTACATCACTTGTCCATTGTTTATATTGAAATAATGGAGGTTGCTCTTTCAGACTCAATTGCAGTCTCAACTGCCTATGATTAGTTGAGCTATAATTCTTTATTGCCTGTACTAATCTTGCAAACCCTTCACCTAATTTATAATTTCCCTTTTTATAATCACCTAAGGCAAAACAATATTCTGGGGAATTAAAATCTCTTGCCTCTGTGTAACTGTATAAATGCGCTATATCAGGCTGAATATTCATATGCCTATATAGTGGAGGTTTAAACCTTGGTGGTGGTCCAAATTGGGATTGGCTTCCACAAAGATCATGATAGATATTTCCAAACGGAATAGCCAAATATCCTATGGAGTAATTTTGTATTTGGAGTTCGGAATGGTTGTAATCATCAAGGGGATATTTGTATTCGTTCTGTAAAGGTCTGCATGTCATTTTGTTTAGTTCAATAGCTGTATCAAGTGGCGCAAGGAAACTATTTTCGAATTCTTCAGAACTCATCTTATTAAATTCTGCTCTCATCAATGCTTCAGTAACATAAACAACAGGCCCAATACCATCCACAACGCTCAAGCCAACAGAAGCATTACTCTTAGATACTAATTTTACATCTTTTGGCTCTGATATACCTGCCCTATTTCGAATTTTTAGTAATTTAGTATCCAAAAAGACTCTTGTATTTTTTTTCTCATCATCCATTGTTGATATATATAACTCTGGCTTTATCCGAAACCTTTTATACTCAGGTTCATCTTTTATAATCCTATCATGATCTAATCCCGTGAAATATAATTTCTTCATTATTTGATTCCTAGGTTCCTCATCCTTATTACTATCATTATCTGCATCCATATCTGTAAGAGATATTTCATTCATTATTGAATGTTAGCTAATTTTTTAATTTATCTATTCTGTAGTTTGGCGGCTATTTATAAATTATCTTTTGTATGTTAATTTTTGTGTAATTGTTTTTCGTGATACGGTGGAAATATCTATGTACAGGACGACGTTTATATGTGTTTGATCATAAATTAGTGTAAACGAAGGAAGCTCTTTCTTCATTGAGGAAGGTTCATTACTTCGAAATTGGTAACCGATTACTTATATCCTCATGTATCTTTAATTATATTTAAAATATCCTTGGATTGTATGTGTTAGTCCAGGAAAATCAAAATTATTCAATTAAGCTCTAGTGGTTTTCGATGAAATTTCTGTTTTATCTATAATGTTTATTTATCTGTCTTTGTTTGAATAATGTTGCGTTATTGACATTCATTTTGGCCCATATTTATATCATTAATAATTTAATTATTAGTTGATAATTTCCTTAGGACCAAGGAGATTTGTGAATTACAATACAGAGAAGAGAATACGATTAAAATTAATGACTGAAAAAAAAAGACTTCTCTATCGTTTGTGTTTTTAAAAATGGTAGTTCCTTCATTAGCAAAAGGATATCTGAATGCAAATGGGAAGCAAAACTGAATTCTTTATGATTTTTGATAAAAGCCAAACCATAATCCAAGAATAAGTAAAGACTAAATCTATGCATGTAATTCTAGCCATGTTTGTGCCTCCTGTTATTAAATTTATTTTTGTATTATCACACCAAAACCAATGGAGTAGGACATTAACCGCTCATGAACATATAATTACAGATAGGAAATGTTTCAAAGTAAGGTTGTAATGCCTCAAGATGTCATCTAGGGAAATCTAGAAATTAGCTTAATGATTTTTTTAACCACTATTGGTCAATGATCTTGTTGAGTCGAACAGAAATATTTCCAGTGACAATTATTCTAGTACATAATGACTAAAAGGGGAAAGTAAAACTTTTAATTTTAGTTCAAATTGATACACAAGAAAGCCCCCAAATACATAAATTGAAGTATTGATTGAATAATAATTTCATGTGAATCACTTTAATCACTATAGATATTAAGTGAAATTGGAAGGTAGATGAATCATAGTTTAGGAATTACTCATAATGATACATGTGTCTATATCAGGTAAAGCTAGTCCAGATATTAATGTACGAATATGCTGCAGAAAAATGATAATACTTTTTATAGGATGGTTCTTTTTTTTTTCAAAAGAATAATAATAATAATCTTCCTGATTTCCCAAGAGAATGTCCTTTTTAGTCAAGCTACAATTAAATAAACTTCACTTGGGCGTACTGCTCTTTTAATTAGATTGTTTTTGGAACTGGCAAATATACCAATTCTACATATTTAATACTTTTATTTTAATTTTGTATTTAACTCATTCGCTTTATGGAACTAATTATATAATATTGAGAAGTGCGGGCTGTAAATAATTCGACAAGTAACAACAACGACCCTACCATGTAATGTATCAATCTACCGGGGCATTATAAGAATTCTGATCTCAATTCATATATAGATAATGTATTATTAATTGAATATCCTAATCTAATGTCATTTCAAGAAAAGGTTTATGAATATTTTATATCCGCCATCTACTCTATTGCTCGTAAAATGTGTAAGATATTTCTGAATATTGAGATCAATCCCAAATAATTGGTGGACATAAAGTATACATCATCACCATATAATTTTGAAATTATTCGGCATGGTATAATTTTATCATTTGATAATTAATTTTCCTTTTGCCGCCGATTTGTTGAGCATGTTCCAAAAGCTATTTAGATTTAAAGAGTTACGTAAATATTTCTTAATATATTCTTTAATTAGAACTGCTAGCTAGATAAACCAAGTTAGCAAATTAAGTACTTAAACTGGTATAGTTAAACTTGTAAGGGGCCTAACCAAGATATCCCATTCTTCACTTGCCGGATATGGCTTTTCAAAAATATCACACAACGCTTTATGCTCTGCTTTTATTTCCTCGGGATTAGCACTGCTGGGCCTGGAGTTTTTCTCTTTTCCGTCGTATTTAGAATATCCAAAATCAATCAAGTACACCTTTTTCTCACTGCCAGAATACAAAATATTTCTTTTCGCTATATCGCCATGCAATATATTATTTGCGTGAATGATTCGTAGTTGAATTTTGGCTGATTCATATGTTTCTGTGTCAATTGGTAACTTATTTAGTTCGGGGTCAATGTACTTTAATATTATAAATGGCCCTAATGCATGATAGTGCTCCTCAATGTAAAATTCGCCAAATACTTTATCTTGCTCTATGTATAAACTATTGAACCTTTTGTCCCTTGCTAATTTTTCATATGCTACCTTCTCTGACGAATATGCTCTTCTACATGTTTTAATACATGCATCTCTAGAGATCTCTGTTTTTCCGTGAACTCTTTTAAATTTAAGAGGATCAAATACCTTAACTATAAGTTGCTCATCATCAGTTAAACTTCCTCCTCTCTTAAAATATTTTACTACATCTGTGTGCTTTACTTTGAATATCTGAGAATTATAATAAAACCCACTCTGTACATCTATATCTTTGAATGCACCAAGTTGAATTCTCTCTTTACAAAATTTCAAAGTTTGTATCATCTCTTTACAGTGCAGTTTATAACCAGGTTCCAATTCCATCGCTAACCTGGTTAAAGAGTTCAAATACTCTTCGTCAGTCATGCGCACATAATTGTAAATCCTGTTTAAATCATGTTTTATTTCGATTTGGAACTTTTCCAGTTCAAATGCTTCATAAATAAAAGAAGTAAGTGCTCCCATAAAAGTCAAGCCTGATGATTGGCAATCCACTAATTTATACGTTAATGGAACGTATTTCGGACCTTCTGAGATATGTGCTCTTTCATGCGCAATATCTATAGCTTTCTTAAGATCAATTTTAACCAAAATAGCTGTATATGAGTCAGTTAGGATTCCACTGTTTTTATGATTTGAGAGCATTTCTGCAAAAAGTTGAACCACGAATTCATGAATTTTCTTTTCATTAAAATCTAGTTTCTTCTGGCCCATTATTAACGGTAATGTTTTTACTTCGACAATAGCAAGCGAACCTTTTAACCCTTCATTCAAATAAGCACAAATATCTGGATACGAGTGAAAAATGTCGTTCGTTTGATGTGGTACTCTAGTTTGTACCCCAGTTGGACCAAGAATATTTCTTTCTCGAACGTCTATTTCCATTCTTAATAGCGCTGCCAAAAAATCACATATTGGCTCAAACAAACAATTCCAGAATTTACGTACATATGTACTTTCTAGTTCACGATCAATATGCTTGATATATTCATGCTCATTATCAAATTTTAGTCTAAGCAACCGCTCAACTATGATTTCCATTTGCCCAATAGTGAACTCATCCTCTGAAAATATATTAGTATTCAATATTTTCTTTAGGTTATTTTCAAACTTCAGCAGTGTTATTTCACTATTCTCACTGAATTGTATTTCTGAGAACGTTCCAATAAGAATGTTTTCTCTTGAAACACTAGGACAGGGATAATCAAGATTATGTGGGTTTATTATATGACCACTTGAATCAAGAAACTCATATTCAGTGAAAGGCATAACCATAAAAAATATATAAGCAACTTTCCATCTTGTATAATCATCAACTATAAATAGCCAAAATCTTTTATAAATATTGGCTAAGTGACTTGGATTCAGGGTTCCAAAAAACTTTAATGATAAGTCTTTATTTGTCACATATTTGTCCTTTTGAAACAACTTTTTAAAATCAAAATTGATAATTGAAAAGTTAGCAAAATCGTATTGACTGGGATCAAGATAATCTTTTTTATGAAATATATGTTTTGTAATGTTTCTGTATAATTTATTTCTCTTCATTGTTATATTATCGTTAAGAAGAATTTAATTATTTGGTTCCATTCTGTGGTTATAAATGTAATTTCAATTTTAAGCACAAGATTGTGTTTGTGCATTGCAAAATGTTTTTTGCGACAAAAAAAATGTTATGCATATTATGCGGCAATTATTGTAGATTGGTCATTTTTATACAGACCGGGCTCTTACATTTGGGATTCATAAAGGCATAATATATTATGATCGAATAGTTGCACAGACGTATTTGACAACTATCATGAATTTGATACTTATTGTTGAACGCTATCGACATTTTCTCTATGTACTCTCAAGCAACCAATATTTTATTATAGCATGATTAAAAGAGGCTACTTCGAGAGCCAGGAGTTTATTATCATTCCCCTTTTGTCAGTAGTGTTTACACCAGGCGACGTAAATTTTATATCTAATGTGGAATTGAAATATTCAATATCAGAAGTTTTTTACATCAAATTATACCACTTAAAAAAAGAATAAAAATGACCAGTCAATCAAACAAAAGTTTAATTGAATTGATTGAAAAGGTTCACCAGTCTAATTTTGAATGGAATGATAAAAAATTAGTAAAATATATACTGCTCTCGGTCTAGTAAGTGATGCACATGATTGGTTATTATGATAATTCAAAAAAATTGACTAAGTCAGATTAGTAGATCAGTTCTGACCAAAATGTCAAAGGTCTGAATAAAGAATGAAAAAGTTTTCAAATAAAATTTAAAAGATCAAAAATGAACGAAGTCGATTACCAGGTCTTTTCAACTGATCATATTTTAATCATATTGAAAAACATATTAAATTCCTAAGCAGTTTGAAAACCATGAACTGTTCTTCTTGATGTCGTTGCCTGTAAATCTTCAGACCTATGTATACAAAGTTTTCTAAAGCTATCAAAATATATTTGGTTAAATACTTCTTTAACTCAAAGAAGAATAACAATCTAGATATTTGGAAGAGAGAAAATAGGAAACGAAGGAATATGTATTGAAACTCAAAAAGGTATCTGGCGAGCTGTAGTTAATATTGTTAATGCCAAAAAATTGATATGAATAGTTTTGACAATAGCTTGAGCTTATGTTGCTAATAAAATGGATAATTCTGAAAATACGTATGAAACTTTCTTGATCAAGGTATATTTAACTGAATCCAGGGAATATGAATAACCCGAACCGGTAGTTTGAATAAAAAGTAAAAACGTTGTAATTTAAAGAATTTAGGAAGCTTTGAAAAAGTAGTGTCGAACAATATAAACTATGGAATTTGGAGTACATATTTATTGGGGAATGTGTACTGTTTAGCTGTACTGTTCTAAAGAATCCCTTATCAATTTTTCTAAAGTTCCTTTTTAATATTGTATTTAACTGGAAAGTCCATCTCATTTTAGTTGTATCGCCTTTCTTCTTTGGGATTCTAGTACTTTTAGACTAGGTCAAGTTTACCATATAACATATGGAGATAAAAGATAGAAGGTCTTCATAGTGTGAAAGCTAATAAATAATATATTTAAGACTAAAAATTTTCTATCGACATACCATAAACCCACAAGTATCCAGCTAAAGGTTTAATAAAATGAAAGAATGTATTCATATTCCTCGAATAAATGTTGAAATAAAAAGTCAGGAGGCAACTATGTTCACTAGAACAAAAATTTGAAAGCAATTGTTTAAAATAAAGAACCATCTGTATAAGCAGTCAAATAATATATCTCAAATGAAGTTGTTCAAAATCTGTAAGATCTAAAAATTCAGAGTTTTCATCTAATGGAGGTATTTTTCCTTCAGCTTCAAGTTTATCACGACGACGATTTTCCCAAATATTGAGCAATCTTATGAGAACTAGCGTTCCTAGGGCTCCTCCATACAAGATTGCCACAAGCAACTTACCAGTAGGATAATTAGGAGCTTCAGAAGCTCTAAATGTCTGGGGACCTATCCAGTTACCAGCACCATAAGCAATTATTTGCAAAGAGTTAACCACAGATTTCTTAGTAGATCCCACAGTATTACCAGAAATCATAGACATAACCAATCCCCAAGAAGAACCTGCAGCACTGATGAAATAGTAACCTAGGAGTAAGGGACCTTTTGAAGAAACATCTAAAGTACTCATCATGATACCTCCAACCATAGGAAAAGTAATAGCAAATATTGCTGGCAATGTTCTATCCATCATTTTATCAGATATGAATGGGACGACCAACTTAAAAATAATATCAACAGCACCACCTGGCATAGACAACAAGAGAGAACGTTGATTAGTAAACCCAAATGATTTAATAACTATATTACCAAAGGTGGTAACACCACCATTAGGAATATTCATCAAAAGAGAATAGGCAACATATAAGTAAGTTCTTGGGTCTTTGAATGCTTCAGCAACTTGGTTCCATTTCCATGAATTTGAACCGACACCTTGAAAATTGGTCCTGATACGATCAATGGCTATAACCTTTTCTTCTTCACTGAGAAACTTAGCATTCAACTGATTATCGGGTAAATAGAAGAAAAATACCGCTCCAGTAATTACTGTAATTAATCCAAATAATAGAAACAAAATTTTCCAAGGCTCAATGGAGCTATTGGTAACATAAGACAATCCATACGCGATCGGAGATGTGCAAAGAGTAGCAACACCATTTGCTGCTAACCAAATACCCATTCTTTTTGCTTGTTCAGAACGCTTGTACCATATGGCTGTAATAAGGACAAAACCAGGTGTAATTGTTGCTTCGAACACACCTAAGAAGAAGCGAAGGGCAAGGAGACCCAGGTAATTTTTGGCTGCACAGGTACATGTCAATACGACACCCCAAAGGAATATATTTACAGAAATATACTTTGCAATCGGTAGTTTTGTCAAAAAGTAAGTAGTTGGAAATTCAAATGCAATATAACCAGCATAAAAGATGGATGAGACCCATGAGTACTGCTGACTGTTAGCATCTAGATGTGTGTCCTCTCTTACTCCCATGAGAGCAGCATAACCCATAGATACCTTATCAGCAAACTGGACACAGTATACCCAGAACAACATAGGTAAAATGTATCTATCTATTTTTCTCAATACTGCTTTCTCTTGCTCTGGAGTGTATTCGATTTCTTTTCCCTCTAAAAATCTGAACGCTTCATCAACTCCTTTAGCTCCCGATATAATTAGTGACTTTTCATCGTCAGAGGATACCTGAACAACGGTATTTGTTGATAAGTCTTTAACTGTGGTCATAATTTGAATATCTGAAGAATTCTTAACGTATTTCTGGGCCTAATTCTGTTCTCTATATATAAATTTAATCAACCCTTCACAATTACTCATGATGGAGCAATGGTTTTTATGTTTTTAATATTACGTATAACAAATCCATATGTTGTTTTATCGATGTTTATTGGAGTTAATGGAGCCTGTGGAGCTCCAACAAACGTCGATAAAACATCGTACACAAAACAAAATATGCGAGTAGATAAGATAAGGACAAAGTTCTGCATCCAATAAACGTGAAAGGTTTCTGAATAAAAAAATTCTGCATGCCAACCGAAACCAACATTTGGAATTCAAGTATACAATAAATACAGTGGTAGAATGATATCCTTGTATTCAAATAAGGCTAACAAGATTATAGAGATCTTATTTTGTAATTATATTGTAGTAGCAAAAATTGTACTTTATGGTGGTTCTAAGAGCGATCGATGATAATATTCTACTAGGAACTAGTAAGTCAGTTTCATTAAATCAAATTTCAAAAGTATAAATCTTTATATATACGTAGACGGAATAGTTTATTTTAACTAAATAACTTCTTTAACCAAGAACTCCTTGATGTACTGATCATCGTATTCGGGTTCTTCATCCTTTTCATCTAGCAAGCCTAAGTACCAGCTTAAGTCACGATTATCAAATTCACGGACATGAAATCCGTTACCAAAATACTCAAATCTATTCTCACTCTTATAGGTTAAATTATAGTCTTCCCATCTTGGAGACAGCATGATTTCGAAGAAATGGATACGTGAGCCGGGCCACATCATCAAATCACCATCATATGTGCCTTGTTTGAACCAAGATCTACATGGATCATTCCAAACAGTACGTTTCAAGAATGTCTTTCTTTGTTTTATGAAATCGTCAACAGCATCTAATTTTGGCTCAAAAGAGGTGATAGATTCAGTGGCTAGTCTCTTGGCGATTTGAACAAAATTCTTTGCAATAGCTTCAGTCATTGGTAAAACAGACCCATGTGCGTATGGGGCATGAGGTCCCATGAAAATCAAATAGTTAGGGAAATGTGGGACTGCAATAGACAAGTAAGTCTCTGGTTTTTCTTTCCAATCGTGACGGAGATCTCTACCTTCTCTTCCAATGAGAGGGAAATGAGGTACCCAAGAAACATCAAAACCTGTTGCACATATTAAAATATCAAAGTCATGCTGCATACCGTCTTTTGTTTTCAAACCTGTTTCGTTGATTTCATCAATATTTTCATAGACCAAGGTAGTTTTTTCATCACACAATGCTTCTAAGAAACCATTTCCTGGGGTGGGACGACGACAACCAACACCAAAATCTTGAGGAATTACCCTTTCAGCAATTTCTGGTTTTGAGCTTAACTTCCTTCTCATTTCATTTTCAGCAAATGCTCTTGATTCTGCCTGTTCTTCACTACCCAAAAGTACTGATCTGAACCTCTTATTTAGTTCAGATTCAATATTTTTTCTATAAGTTAAGTATTTGTTAGGATCATTTCTAAGAATGTTTAATTGTTCTTCAGTATACTCAAAATTTGAACCTTTTGGACCAGCAAACTTTTGGGCAAATCCAGCTGTAATCCAAAATCTACTTCTAACAAACTGTGTTAAAGACTTAACCAGAGGAAGGATATTAGGGACAATTTGTACTGCACTTGAACCAGAACCAATAATTCCAACCCTCTTGCCTTCCAACGATAACGATGTATCCCAATTAGCACTATGAAGCTTTGGGCCCTTAAAGTTTTCTAAACCCTTAATTGCAGGCCACTTCCATTTATTTAAAACCCCGGTGGCATTAATTAAGAGCTCACCACTGTCAGTAATTATATCATTGGGATTTCCATTTCTTTCAATCTTAACAAACCACTTCTTTTTCTCTTCCTTCCATTCGGCACCAACCACCCTCAGGTTCAAGCAGACATCTTTATCTAAACCATGCTCACTAGCTACTTTCTTGAAATAGGCCAAGATTTCAGGACCAGAAGAGTAGTATTTCTTCCATTCAGTGCTTGGTGCCCATGTATATTGGTAGTTAATTGAAGGAATATCACAAGCAACACCTGGATATCTATTCTCATACCAAGTACCACCTATGGAAGGATTCTTATCGTAAAGGACAACTTCTGCAGTAGGGATGTTCTGGTACATTTCTCTTGCAAAATTAAGACCACTTGCTCCAGCACCTATAATGATTACTCTGATCTTTCTTGGAGTACATGCTGGTGATTCATTAATCTGGAATTCCACTGTCATGGTAAATAAATTGATAATTTACTCAAAAAAAAAAAAAGCACTCCTGAGGAAGTAATTAGGTATACTTATAGTAATGGTTATAAAGGAGTATCTCCGAATTCTTAACTCAGACTTGGATAAGCGACGTCCCAGATGGAGCTCCACAATTTCGCAGCAGTTTTGGAAAGTGAGTTCGTTCACAAAATATTATTCGAATTACCGACAAAATCAGAAAACATAATATTATATAATCAGAATTACGGGTTTGGATCACTAAACATAGAATAAAAGGAAGCGGAAGCACACCTGCCAATTCCCCAAGTATCACATGTAGAAAATATAGACTCAATCCATTTCTGAAAAAGTTCCAGATTGTTTAGGTCTGAGTCCTTGTCTATATAACTAACCATATCATCAACAAGTTTCGTCATTAAATACCCCCTTTCAGCTTTTATGTCATCTTTATCTTCTTGATGCTTTAGAGATATAGGAGATTGCGATGTAGTTTGTTTCAATTCATCCTCTCTTATATGCGAAGAAGCATGAAATATTTGCCATGCCACCAAGGCAGCTTTATAAAACATAAATGTGAAAACAGGAGAGGCCTCCTTGTAGCCTGGTTTAAATGAGTTTAAGAAAAAGCAAACATGGCTCACTACTAAAACAAGAATCAGAGAGGGCACGTCACGGACATTGTTACTCAACAAAGCAGTACCTGGAGTAGTCCAAGGTTGGGGTTTAGACAACGCAGCAGCAGTTGCAATTGTTGCAGGTAATGTGACTTCAACTATCCCGGATGTGATAGCGGTATCTGGTAGGTGTAAATGTATGTATGCAAGGTTCCAAGTTAAAGAAAACAAACCCCACATACCATTTAATTCTTCACTTTTAGAAATATCTTTAGGTATTAAACATCGAAGCCCATTTAAAGCTCTTCCTAGTTGAGATCTTCGAGAAAATGTATCAGGTGCTCTGGCTGGCAACGTTTCAAGAATACCCGCGTATTGAGCCATGTTTCTGATCATAATATGTATAGCCATAAGTATCATTAAACCTCCAAATGAAGATATTGGCCTTGGTGCATTACCATAGACTAATGTTTGTTGTAGACTATGTAGAAAGTGGGTGTCATACCCAAGAGAATTTTGTAGGTTTTTTTGAAGACTCCATTCTTCTGCACTTAATGCTTCCCAAAGATAATCGGCACAAGGAAGTAGATGTTTGATTTCGTAATGAGATAAAGTTGGTGGGTAATTTAATAAAATAGCCATTTGACTGTCTATTAAATATAATCCATATGATGTACGTTTTCTTCTTTCCGATAAAGAAAACGATGAAAAATTTTCATGGTAGCGATCAAGAGGGTTATATTGGAAGATCCCAGTTTCTCTTGCTATTGCTACTAGTTGCGCATGCAAACTGATAGATTTTTTGTAGCAAACGTCATCTCCACCAAATATTCCATTATATTCTATCAATAATGCAGCTTGAATATCACTTAAACTCAAATCAGGATTATAAATCATCTTTCCCAACTCTTTCAAAGTATAGGAGTAGATCTCTTCTGCGAAGTTCTGCTTATTTGGTGTATACTTTATTCCTATTGCACACATTGCAAGTATCAAGAGGATAGACTCTTTGGAATATGATATCTGAAACGAAGCCCTATGTAATATTGGAAAACTTGGATGAAAAAATTTCCAATATTGATCAATATACGTTTCCAAATCTCTTCGGGAGATCTTGCACAAAATTGATGGACTATTTTCAGTGACCTCTGATTCAATTTGGCTAATACCTAGCATGAAATGGCCTTGTGTTGTATCTATATTCTCACTAGAGGAATTTGAATTTGAATTTGAGTTAGATATCTTAGAATGAGAATATATATTATGCATCTTTTTCGTATGTCGCTTTAAAGTATCAATTCTGGAATAATTCTTCCTACATGATGGGCATTCGAATCTATTCAAATTATCTATAACTATTAGTAGCAAATTCTGGAAAAATTTTATTGTAAATATAAAACTTACGTTGTTTTTCATGCCTTTTTAGATTTTCTTTCCTAGTAAAGCTACGATTACATATTTCACAAGAAAAGGGTCTCATATAAGATTCATTGCTATCAAATACACCTTCCTTCTTATCGGCTTCATTTTTGGATCTCATCTATCTATTATTGGTATAATTCCTCTTTTCCAGCTTGGTTGTTAATCTTTCACAAAATAATTATTGCGGTAAGATAACAATCAAGTATTCTCATTAAATGAGATCTTACGTAACAAAACCCAGAGTATTATTAATACCGTTATATTATACATTTCTAACATTTTTGCCTACTTTCTTAATTTAATTTATATTTAATTACTATTAAAGTTATGAGCGAAATAGATGATTTGGTCCTGCTTGATTCGTTGCCATTATCACAGCTTCTGAAATCACAGTATTCTGTCTTCTGGAACAAATGAATATAATTAGATCAGCAATATCTTGAGCCTGCAAAGCTTCCATCCCTTCGTAAACTTTATTTGCTTTGGAAGAATCACCTTTAAAACGAACTAAGGCGAACTCAGTTTGGGTGTTGCCTGGAACTATTTCAATTACTCTTATCTTAGTTGAAATCAATTCTTTCCTCAATGCATCTGTAAAAGATCTAACAGCAGCCTTTGATGAACAATATATACTGCCTCCTGGATAGGTATCTCTCCCTGCGATCGAACCGACTTGCACTATATCACCACTATTACGTGCTTTCATACCGACAATGACTTTCTGCGTAACAGCAATTAGCCCTACGATGTTGGCTGCGTACACAGCCTCAACATCTCCACTAATAATCGATCCAACATGGTCTTGACCTAATGCTTTTCCAGCATTATTCACAAGAATATCCACCTTCGAGAATTCCTCTGGAATGCTATCAAAAAATTCGTCGACTTTCTTCAGACATCCCACATCTAATTCAGAAACAAAAACTTTAATTAAGGGATACTTCGTGGATATTTCTTTTGACAATAGCATAAGCTTATCAAGTCTTCTGGCACCCAAGATTAATCTGATTTCACCGTTTGCTGCAAGTGCAAACTCCCAAGCGGTGGCAGCACCTATACCGGATGAAGCACCAGTAATTAAGATAGTCTTTCCAGTCAAATTAGCAAACATAGTTAATCAAACCTGGTATTATTCAGATAGTTCAATAAGTAAAATCTATTCCTGTTAAATAAACTTAATCATTTTGGACGTCGATACCAATACTAAAATATTTCTGGATTTGGAGCTCCAATTTTTCTGCGTCCGAATTTTTTTTAACTCCAAATACTTATGGACAATTCGTGAACTGGTTTACACTTGAAATATCTGATTGAATAATAACTATTTATGACTCCGTTGTATACTGAAGCATTATGTCGATCAGTGCCAACTATATATGAATGCTATAAGCATATAATATCCAGGAATCCAATATTCTAATAAACCTTCCAATAATGAGTTTGTTTAAAGGTCAAATTCTACGGCAATTGATAAATAAAAAAAATGTAAATGATAAGGCATACCTTTCAGGCTGTCAACGCTTGGTTAAATTAAACTAAGAAAGATAAATATAAGCTTTTCAACAAGGACTTAGATCATTCATCTATCAAATTTTATTCTGATTTAAACTTGCTTATTGTAGGATACGCTGCTATACGGTCATCTCAACCAATATGGCTGTTTATTATTCAGCAGGTATATTACATTCAATTACTTAGTAGAAATTAGTAAGACTTACTTCATTTCCAACAACAAGTTTATCTGCTATGTCAGTTAAAAATAGTAAACCTAAAGGGATACTTAATAAATAGGAACCAACATATATAAAATCCAAAATAAGGCAGTCAACGACTGATAATAATACATTTCTCAATGGATATTTCAAGGAAATTAATTATCGACTAATTTAGTCTTTAGTTTTAGGACTGCTCTAAGTATATTTCTGTATTAAAATACTACTGCTAAGAAGTTTTATTCCCAAACTTCATGAGCTAGAAGTTGGACAGAAAGAATAACATACAGGAAATAGTTATTTTAATAATAAACAGCAATTAGTTATATCTTTAATTCTTTAGATATACAATTAGCTTATTTTATAAAAAAACATTATTATTTAATAATACTTATTTTTAATAAGCATATTTACTTTATTTCTGTAAATATTTATTATAATAAAGCTTTAGGATTTAATTAAAATCAAATTAGATGGATATAAAAAATGATGTAAATATTTAAATATTAAATTTGTAGAAGCAAAATATTATTTAGTTTAATAGGACGATATTATTATCGAGGCCCTTCAATGTTTGGATATTATTATAATGAAATTAGCAATTTAAGATCAAATCCGAACAAGACTGTGAATATTTGAGTATGAATTAATCATATAAAAGTTGAAATAAAATTGAATATAAATGAAATAAAAAGGATTAAGATATTAAATATATTAATAAAATTAACGATTTCATTGCACAAAGGAGTCAATTTAATATATCCAGAATGTTTTTAATTCAGAACTTATATTTTCAACATGCAACTTATGTAAATAGTAGTTATATGAAATAATCCAGAAATTGTGTTTCATTAAACCATAATTTCTCTTTAATTTAGAGATAATAGATCTCTAAGATAATTGGCATCTTGAAGATACTTGTTAGAAGCCTACCCTTAAAAAGAAGCAAATTAAGGAGTACCATACCATATAATACAAATATTCTCCTATATTGTTATTTAATGAACTATAATTACAAAAATTTACCTAGAGAAAAGTAGATAAGTTTCAATTCTAGATATACAGTTATAACGAAAAGATATTAGTCAATAAACATCAACTTTTAATTATAAAGAAATAATCTTCTAATAATTTCGAACTACAGCATCAAATGCTTTACAGAAATTTTCAATGTTATTTTTGTTAAGACCAGCAATATTGATTCTTCCATTTTTTGGGAGGTATACATGATATTTTTCAATTAGCATCATGCTTTGATTTTCAGTTAATCCAGAATACCAAAACAAGCCACGCTGTTGTAGAATATGATCCCAAGTTCCAGGAGTGCAAAATTTTTCAGTTAGTAAACGATAGACCTCAGTTCTAAGAGAAATAAGATTTGAAGAAATAAATTTCAAATCTTGATCCCATTGGTTTGTTAAATGTATATCATTAGCGATAAGAGATGTAATCCTGGATCCATATGCAGGTGAACTAGAACATTCCGCTCTGAATATATATCTAAGCTGATCTGAGACAAGGGTACACGTTTCTTGATTATTTGAAATTATATGAAGACAACCTACTCTTTCAGAATACAATCCTAAACTTTTGGAAAAAGATTGACAGACTATGACCTCCAAGCCTAGCTCGATAAATATTTTAATAGGGTAGCCATCTTTTTCCCTTGATCCAGTAGCAAAGCCCTGATATGCTGCATCAAAAAAAGGAATCAATTTTCTTTCCTTTATTATATTTGCAATTGTAATCCATTGTTCAATGGAGAGATCAGCTGCTGTTGGATTGTGGCAACAAAGTTGCAAAATAAATATAGAATTCGCCTTGGCCATATTTAATGCTTCCAACATGCTTTCAAAATCAACAGTTTTTGATTCTGAATTATAATACCTGTACGTCCTCAAATGACCTCCTGCGTGTTTAACTAATGGTACATAATTTGGCCAAGAAGGAGTTCCAAGATAAAATTCTTTAAAGCCACACGACTGAGTTAAGAAAGAAGCTGCTAAGTGACAAGCACCAGTCCCTCCGATTGTTTGACAAGAAGAGACAACATTTTTGCTTAAAATGTCTTTACCTACTGCAATTTCAGCCGACAGTTTTAAAAAATCAGGACTTCCAAGACAAAAATTATAATCATAGCCTAAACCCTTTTTGTAAAATAATTTTTCAGCTTCTTTGACCACTGGTAACTTATAACTAATCCCTTTCTCGTCCCGATAGACACCTGCGCTGACATCGATAATCAGAGAAGTATTATCGTTAGCGAGTTTGACTCTAATATCATTAAATTCATCTTTAGGATTAAGTTCTAAATGATCAAATAAACTCATTATAGTACTATATGTTAATAATAATTATGTTAATGTTAATATTTGGAACGGTGCCAACTTAGTAATAAATGATTTTAGGAAATAGTTCGATCGGAAGACAATTCCGATCTATTTTGCAGCTTCCCTAAATGAAGTTTGTGGATCCGCTTTTCACTCCACATGCTCCGGTTTTTCCAAATATTTAGGTCTTACTGGTCTTTAATCGGGAATAGTCATCGATTTCTCCGTTGTTACTTTGGAAAATGTCTTAAAAGACAAGGAAAGAGGAACTAGAAACACGATTAAATGTACTAACGGTATAAATAATTATCGGTGAACACAAATTAAATATCACTAAGTCTTTTATTTCAATATAATGACAAAGCCGTTGGTTCTACATTTAGATCCCATTAGATTTGCCCAATCGTCTTGGAGAAATTTCGAGGAAATAGCTGAAGTTGTTCATATTGATGACTATAGCAGAGAAGAATTTATAACAGACCTACATGGTAAATATAGCAATGTTGTTTGTATTGCAAGGGGATATCTTACTGGTAAGAAAGTAGGAAGGTTTGATAAAGAATTAATTTCACATTTTCCACCGTCACTTAAATATATAGCCCACCAAGGTGCCGGATATGATCAAGTAGACCCAGAAGAATTAACCATTCGGGGTATTCAAATGTCTAATTGTCCTGATATTGTCAGTAATTCTACAGCTGATACAAACATATTCTTGATATTAGGTTCCATGCGCAATTTCATTTGGGGAAGACAACGCCTTTTGGACGGCAACTGGCCAGATGGTGGATTTGGTGCCGGAATAAGAGAGGGATGGAATCCTCTGAAAAAAGTGTTAGGGATTATAGGAATGGGGAGTATTGGATGTTGTGTAAGGGATAAAGCAATTCCTTTAGGATTTCAAAAAATTGTTTATTACAATAGATCAAAACTTCCCCCACAACTTGAGAAGGGTTCAAAATATCTTTGTTCTTTAGAAGAGCTTGCAAGAGTAGCTGATGTTATTTCAATAAATTGTCCTTTAAATGCATCAACTCACCATATTATCAATCATGAATTGATTACCAAAATGAAAACAGGCGTTATTATTGTCAACACAGCAAGAGGAGCGGTTATTAATGAAAAAGATATGATTCAAGGATTAAAGAATGGAAAAATAGGTGCTGCAGGATTAGATGTTTTTGAAAATGAACCACACCCTCCTAAAGAGCTCATTGAGATGCCAAATGTATTAGCTTTGCCTCATATGGGAACTCATGCAGTACAGACAGTATTGCAAATGGAACAATGGGTTATTAAAAATCTCCACTCTGGAATTACTAACGGCAAAGTACTAACTATTATTCCAGAGCAAAAGACTTGAAATCTAATTAATATACTAGAATATACTATATATAATAAATACTATATAATACTTCAAACTTTTAAAGATGATTTTCTCATGGATCTACCAAACTTAATTAAAAATAGGCAACTTCCGAAGCCAATTAATAAAACAAAAGTGGAAATAGTATTAGTCCATCCAATACCAATTGATTGGATTTGAATTAAACATGTAGCACTTCCTACTGCTCCCGATATATATCTGGCAAAGTAGTTGCTTGCAATGGCATCTCCTCCCAAATGAGGCATACAATCAACACAATATGCATTTATACTTGGGAAACAAAATGTTTGTGCAACACCATTAAAAAATAAAGCAATTATTGGAAGAGCCATTCCTCCCTTTTTTTTATCAATTGCCCATCCATAAATCAAGATGCTGATTGGAAGAACAAATCCAAATGAGACATATGTAGATCTAAGTCTATCTTCCGGAATACGTTCACCTCTTTTTGCAATATACTTTTTGACATACCTATCAGCCCATTTCCCTCCATATAACGAACCAATTAAATAACCTAAACCAGGGGCCAAATAAAATAAAGCAGAGTAAATAGGGGTACTTAAATTAAATCTGGGATTGACCACACTTGGAATAGGAGTAAGTAAGCTATACATATTGTAAAGAAGTGACATACTCATGATTCCGCATAAGACTAAATTCGGATGAAAAAATGCCTGTATCACTCTAAATGGATTGTATGGAACAAATAAAAACTTCTTGTTAGGATGAGTTTCTTTTAATTCGTTAATTATAAGTGTCTTTGCCGTTTCTTTCAAAAATATAAATGTGAGGATAGATGTGACTCCACCGAGCCCAGCAAGAAACCAGAAGATTACTCTCCAAGAGGTGTACGTTACGATCAAACCACCAATTACAGGTGCAAAAGCAGGTCCTAATTGTGATCCCGACAAAGTCCATCCCATGGCATTTCCTCTCTGCTGGGGAATATATATATCCGATACTATACTTCCACCTAAAGAGAAGAAAGCAGTTCCAAATATTGCAGTTATGCAGCGAAATACAAAGAACATAGCAAGGTTTTGCGATACTGCCACCAAGATTGTCGCAATGGTGAATCCACCACAGCAGATCAAGAACATAACTCTCCGGCCATATATATCACCTAACGGAGAAGTAACACAGGGCGAAATAGCCATTGCAACGCAGTAGCAAGCATTAGAGATATTAATTATTGTCTCAGTAGTATGGAATTCTTTAGCTATTTCCAGAATGGCTGGTAAGAATGCCATGGTAGACGATGGGGATAAAAAAACTGCCATAGCAATAATACTTACGAATATATGTTTTCTTTTAGGAGTAAATCTACCATAAAAATCTTCTTCAGGTTCCACCTGGTGAACATCAATTCCACCCTTCTCTTTATCCAGTTCAAAAACATGGATCTCTCTATTTGGTATGGTATACTCTTGTGTCATTTCTGAATGCTGACATTTAAAAGTAGTTTCCAAAAATATATTAATAAAGTATGTGCGCCTATTTAAGTGACTGTTATGAACATGCATTTAATTAGTCATAATGTCGCATGCCACTCTCTGCTAATTCTTTGATAGATTTCTTTATCTCTATGCGCAGTATACAACTCTAAGCTTAAACTGAAATCTCCTTCAGATGATTTCCAATTGAATTAAGCAGATTGTAGAAGAATATTCTGCAGACACGACCGGAAAGCAGAATTCCCCGTTCCAGTATGGTGCTCCAACAATTTTGGAGACATTATGTGATCGGAGAAAATGTTAAATCCTCCGATCTAATAAATCTAACAATATGGAATTGTTATACACGCCTATTCGAGTAAAATGAAGATGAATATATTCAATATATAAACAGGTCTAATAGTAATGATTTAGACTAATTTTTGAAGAACCAATAAGTACGAAATTCATTTCAAACAAAGAATAACAATATAACTCCATAATGAAAGTAACAGGAATTAAAATCGCTATAGGTACGTGTGGACTTCAATTTCCTATTAAATAAATACTAACGGATTAGATCGTGGTGGAACTTTTACAGATGTACATGCTACTATTCCAGGAGAAGGAAGTATTATTTTTAAATTATCGGTAGATCCTTCCAACTATAAAGATGCTCCTACGGAAGGTATTAGAAGAGTATTAGAAATTGCGCAGAAGAGAAAAATCGATAGGAATGAGTTGCTTAATATTGATGCTATTGAATCAATAAAAATGGGAACTACAGTTGCTACCAACGCTTTACTTGAAAGAGATGGTGCAAAAGTTGCTCTATTAACTTCTAAAGATTTTAGAGACGTATTGAGAATTGGAAATCAGACCTGGCCAGATATTTTCAATATAAGTGCAAAAAAGATAGATCAGTTATACACTACCGTAGTAGAAATTGAAGTACGTATTACGTTAGTTAATTACAGAGGTGAAGGACCTGAGACTAAAATTACATTAGATGATGCAGATCAATTTGAGGGTGACTTAGTAGAAAGTGCTACTGGGGATATCATACACATTATAGAAAAGCCTAATACTACTGTAGTACAGGAGCAATTAAGAAGACTACAAGAACAAGGGTACTCGAGTTTAGAAATCTGCTTTCTTCATTCTTACTTATATCCTGAACATGAGATTGAAGTGAGAAATATTGCACGAGAAATGGGATTTCAAGTTTCAATATCCACAGAATTGCAGCCTATGATTGGTATTGTCAACAGGTGTAGCTCTACAGTTGCTGATGCTTACCTTTTACCAAAAATTTAAAATTATATCAAAAGCTTTGGTTCAGGCTTCGAAGGTGGATTAGAAGAAATGGGTAACAAATTATTATTTATGCAATCAAATAGTGGATTGTGTCCATGTAATAAGTTTACTGGTTTGAGAGCTATTCTTTTTGGTCCAGCTGGTGGTGTAGTTGGTTATACGAAGACAAGTTTCGATTATAGATCTAGAAACAAGAAAGCTACTCTTGGATTTGACACGGAAAGAACTTCCACTGATGTTTCAAGGTTTTCAGGAAGATTTGAACATGTGTTTCAGATATAGTTAATGAAGATCATTTAACTACACCACAATTAGATATTTGAACTGTCGCAGCTGGTGGTGGATCAATGCTATTCTTGAAGAATGTCCTGTTTTTTGTTGGTCACCAATCTGCAGGGGCCCATCCTGGACCAGCTTGCTACAGAAAAGGAGGTCCTTGACTATAACAGATGCAAATGTGTTTACCGGGAGATTACTTCCTGAATTGTTTCCAAATATATTTGGTCCCAATGAGGATGAACCATTAGATTTTGAAAGATCTAAATTATTATTTGAAAAATTAACTGGGCAGATAAATAAAGAAAAGAAAGTGGGTGAGATTATTGCCTCAAGAAGTAGCGTGTGGATTTTTAAAGGTTGCTGATGAAGCCATGTGTAGACCAATTCGAACACTAACTGAAGGCAAAGGTTATAATACAGGTGATCATAACTTAGCTGTAGTTGGTGGTGCTGGTGGTCAGCATTGTTGTTCTATTGCAAGAGCCTTAAATATCGAAGGTGTTGCTATTCATAAGTATTCATCATTATTATCAGCTTACGGTATTTCTTTGGCAGATGTTGTTATTGAAAAGCAGGCACCAGTGTCTTGTGTATTCTCTACTGAAAATTTACCTATTATTAAAGAGAAATTGGATTCGCTACAACTCAAAGTTGAAGAGGAATACAAAGCTCAGAAGACTGGCGACAACAGAACTACCGTAGAGTTTTACCTCAATATGAAGTACAAGGGAACTGATACTTGTCTAAGGATAATTAAACAAAAGTTGGGACTTTAAAATGCCATTTATCGATCAGAATTATCAAGATTTTGGATTTAGTTTAGATAGAGACGTAATTGACGAAGATGCAAAAGTGAGATTAATTATTCATAGTCTGGATGATGCTCTAATTAATCCTTTTGAGGAAGCTGAGATAATTTCATCAAGTGAAGCCATTAAAATCCTCCAATGTTTATTTAGAAGGTTATGGATACAAAGATTCAAATATATTCTTATTGAATTCTTTACATAAAGGCTGTTCTATTAAGGGACCCGCAATTATTATTGATGATACCCAAACGATATTAATTGAGCCTGGATGTACAGTAGAGATTCTTTCACAACATGTATTAGTCAAGGTATCTCAATCAGAGAAGGTTGAGATATCATCTTCGGTTGTAGATCCTGTGCAGCTTTCGGTATTTGGACATAGGTTTATGTCAATTGCTGAACAAATGGGTAAAACCTTACAAATGACAGCAATCTCAACTAATATAAAAGAAAGATTAGATTTTTCTTGTGCATTATTTGACT
>JAJMIA010000067.1:0-23414 GCA_030583345.1 Schwanniomyces pseudopolymorphus | reverse complement strand
TAACAGATGATTATACAAGATGGAAAGTTGCATATATATTTTTTATGGTTATCCCCTTCACTGAATACGAGTTTCTTGATTCAAGTGGTCATATAATAAACCCACATAATCTTAATTATCCCTGTCCTAGTGTTTCAAGAGAAAACATTCTTATTGGAACGTTCTCAGAAATACAATTCAGTGAGAATAGTGAAATACCTCTACTGAAGTTCGAGAATAACCTAAAAAGAATATTGAATACAAATATATTTTCAGAGGATGAGTTCACTATTGGGCAAATGGAAATCATAGTTGAGCGGTTGCTTAGACTAAAATTTGTTAATGAGCATGAATATATCAAGCATATTGATCGTGAACTAGAAAGTACATATGTACGTAAATTCTGGAATTGTTTGTTTGAGCCAATATGTGATTTTTTGGCAGCGCTATTAAGAATGGAAATAGACATTCGAGAAAGAAATATTCTTGGTCCAACTGGGGTACAAACTAGAGTACCACATCAAACGAATGACATTTTTCACTCGTATCCAGATATTTGTGCTTATTTGAATGAAGGGTTAAAAGGTTCGCTTGCTATTGTCGAAGTAAAAACATTACCGTTAATAATGGCCCAGAACAAACTAGACTTTAATGAAGAGAAGATTCATAAATTCGTCGTTCAGCTTTTTTCAGAAATGCTCTCAAATCATAAAAACAGTGGAATCCTAACTGACTCATATACAGCTATTTTGGTTAAAATTGATCTTAAGAAAGCTATAGATATTGCGCATGAAAGAGCAGATATCTCAGACGGCCCAAAATACGTTCCATTAACGTATAAATTAGTGGATTGCCAATCATCAGGCTTGACTTTTATGGGAGCACTTACTTCTTTTATTTATGAAGCATTTGAACTGGAAAAGTTCCAAATCGAAATAAAACATGATTTAAACAGGATTTACAATTATGTGCGCATGACTGACGAAGAGTATTTGAACTCTTTAACCAGGTTAGCGATGGAATTGGAACCTGGTTATAAACTTTACAGTAAAGAAATGATACAAACTTTGAAATTTTGTAAAGAGAGAATTCAACTTGGTGCATTCAAGGATATAGATGTACAGAGTGGGTTTTATTATAATTCTCAGATATTCAAAGTAAAGCACGCAGATGTAGTAAAATATTTTAAGAGAGGAGGAAGTTTAACTGATGATGAGCAACTTATAGTTAAGGTATTTGATCCTCTTAAATTTAAAAGAGTTCACGGAAATACAGAGATCTCTAGAGATGCATGTATTAAAACATGTAGAAGAGCATATTCGTCAGAGAAGGTAGCATATGAAAAATTAGCAAGGGACAAAATGTTCAATAGTCTATACATAGAGCAAAATAAAGTATTTGGCGAATTTTACATCGAAGAGCACTATCATGCGCTAGGGCCATTTATCATATTAAAGTACATTGATCCCGAACTAAATAAGTTACCATTGGACACAGAAACGTATGAATCAGCCAAAATTCAACTAAGAATCATTCACGCAAATAATATATTGCATGGCGATATAGCGAAAAGAAATATTTTGTATTGTAACAGTGAGAAAAAAGTGTATTTGATTGATTTTGGATATTTGAAATACGACGGAAAAGAGAAAAACTCCAGGCCCAGTAGTGCTAATCCCGAGGAAATAAAAGCAGAGCATAAAGCGTTGTGTGATATTTTTGAACAGCCATATCCGGTAAGTGAAGAATGGGACATTTTGATTAGGCCCTTTAGTCTGGATGAAGAAGTGGAATATTATCCATGGCTGCCTTAGATAATTAATTAGATGGGACTTTAATGAGTCAGTATATCATCTTAATCAGGTGTTTGAACATTTCACTATTCGGTTAATGTCGAAGAAAGTTGCGGAGAATCAAGTTAAAATAATGATAATCCATATCCATGTAGACTGTATTTACAATAGAATATTGATTTTGTTTAGACGGTAATAAATTGGACAATACAAAAAGTCATGAATATCTACGGCCTACTAACGTTATGGTGGTTATTTTATTTCTATATTGTAATATTTATGTAGATTACTTTTGTCCTATGAAAGAAAATATTCCTTAACCTATTTAATATAAAATTTCATGCAATGGGTATAACCTCAGATTCATATCAATTCTTATTCCTATAGTCATAGAGATCTGAATAGGATTTTAAGGGAGAGGTATTATGCATCATGCATAATACAAGGATGAAAAGGTATAGCATAGTATATAATAATATTTAGTTAAACACAATGCTGATAATAGATTTTATTTTAAAAGAAAATCTTTTATTTGAATATTTTTTAATTTAAATCTGGTATTTTATCAAAGAACAATTAACTTAAATTTGATTATAAGTTTTCTTGGTTTCATTTCTATTGTTATATATATTTTTAGAATTTAAAACAAACTTATTGGTTAGTTTATCTGAAGTATTTTCTTTGTAATTTTAAAAAGTAGTAAAATATAATGCATTATCAATTTGCAGCTTTTTTTTTTCTAAAATTTTAAATAATTTTTAGAAAAAAGTTACAGATAAAAGCAAATGTAGATATTTTGGATCTAAAAAAGTATAAAGTGTGACAACGGAAAATGCACATATAAAAAATGAGAAGAGCGAATTTAAATAACTATTTGCCAACAGAAAAAAAGGAATTTATTCTTGATTACGAATTTGAATAACAACCTTTCCTCTGGCCTGATGGGTCACTAACTTATCAATAGCATATTGAAAATTATCGAGTTTATGAATGCTGTCAATTGTAATTTCAATTTTGTTTTCTTCAAATAATTTTTTTCCTTCAATTGGCCAATCCACACCAGGTTCTAAAAAATCCATCTTATAATTATAGGAAGATACACCCAACATGTTGGAAATAATTCTAGACGCTATTTTTGGAATCATTTTAATTATTCCTGTTATATCCATGGAACCGAAATCGAAGACCTGGTCACCAACAATTGTAACGTATTCAGACATTTCAGTTCTTGATTTCAAAATAGACGTCATATTAGAGAATAAGTCACTATTTCCCGTACAATCAAAGATATAGTCAAATAGTCCCTCTTTTGCTGATTCTAAAACCGGTTTTAGTATCGAATTATATTTTGTATAATCAATAACAGAAGATGCACCTAATTCCTCTACCAAATTTTCAGAATTTGAAGAACATGTTACAACAATCTCCCTTGCCTTTAAACATCTACATAACAGGACAACAAGACGTCCAACTGAAGTTCCAGCACCTATAACTAAAATCTTACTGTCTTCAGTTATTCGATTTATTACCATCTGATATGCTGTTCCAAATACTAAGGGCCACGCCGACGCTTCAATAAACGTTTGGTTATCTGGAATTATTCCCATACTAAAGTTTGATTTTTTTACATCAAAGTCAAAGTATTCGGCTATCTCCAACTCTAAATCCAGTTTTCTTAGACGCTTCAATACCAATTGATTCTATTACACCAGCATAATCCTTACCCAAGTGTTGTGTAAATGAAAATAAGGAATAAATCCACCTGGAGTTGTAGTTGTAAATAGCAATATCAATTGGGTTTAGCGATGCAGCGTATAACTTAACAATAATTTGATCTGATCCAGCCCCATATTTTCCATCCTCTTGTTTCGTGAGTCTAATCAACTTTCTCAGTAGATGGAGTGATTTAGATGCACCTCCATATGACAATGCTTTGTATTCTAATGTTTGTGATGGAAAGCTCATTTTGAATATGATAATTGCCTCCTCAATCCAATTGAAATTCCGCACATTTCTAGAATACTAGGCACTCTCGTTATATGATTGCTTGCACAAGTGTTGTAACTAAATTATCAATAATATCATGAATCGAAAAAATCAAGAATTTTATTATTTTGGATCTTAACAGCTGTTAGTAGGATTTCAGAGACAAAGCTAGAAGGGTAAAGCTAAATTTTTAGTTGTACCTTGTAAGCTCGTGCCGATATCACTAACAGAAATAAATGGGCTAGAAATTAAACCTTAATTTACAGAAACCTAGTTAAGATCGACATATTATTACAAGTGGAATATTTCAACAAGAATTTCAAAAATTGACTACATCTATAATTTTTGTAAATATATGAAGGGTTCATTGCGTTTTTGGGATGTTAAACTTCCTTGATTGTATGTTTTGATATTCTACATTGATAAGAACTTATTTAAAGGTTTCAACCTATGATTAATAAAACTATATTGTAGTTATATTATTAAGTCAACTTTATCATTTATTTCATTTTATGACTTATCGGAAGTTTGGTAACGCGCAAAATAATTCGATGTTTTCATACTAAGCCATCTACCCCTATTTGAAGACCCGAGAATCAGCTTCCCAGGGCCATATTTTAGTTATAAATTGATTTGAAACTCCAGGGTACATTCGTTTAATTAGGTATTTAAATAATGGTGCATGTCAATAAAGGAGAAAGAGAAGCTGGTTTTTTTGAGAAGTTTTACATTTGTAGAACTGTTAATGGTTATGGTTCCACCGTTAATATGACAGCAAAATATAATCATAGAATAAATGATATCCTTCTATCAAATTCTTTAAGATCATTCATAATGAAGAATTCTAGGTTATTTTCTAATTTTTTCACTAATGATACTTCGACCGAAATGGCAAAAAATAATGGCTCTAATTTGTTATTAAAACTGGTTTCAAGAATCTTATATGACGATGTGGTAGAAACGATTAAATTAGAAACAGAATTTAATGAATATACAGTAGAGCAATTAAATGGATATATCCTTAATATTAACAAGGATGCCCCATTATGGAAACTATTTATTCATGAGAGTAGTGATGTGCAATATGTCACATTTTGCTTTAACCATACTCTCTTTGATGGGAATTCTGGCAAATATTTCCATGAAGATTTGCTCAAGGAACTAGAATACTTTTCTAAACAAGATAATTTGGCTGTGATATCTGTTCTTTTTGATGAAACTGAAGATAGCGGTACTGCCCAACCTTTGCCAGTAGACAGTGATGATATTGTAGATTTTTACAAAGCTGAAAAATCGTTTATATTTAAGCAAATGGTTGGATTGATTCTCATTCCAGAATGGATTAAAAAGCCTATTAGAATTTATAAGAACAAGTCTCCTAATACTTACAAATTTCCTATTTTCCAAACTTTTCCTACAAGCAAGGAAAGTAGAACGAAATATAAATTAATAAATATCAGTCCTGAAAATTTAAAACGGATACTTCGTAGGTGCAAGGCCGAAAATTTTACAATGACACCTTATATCACAACAGTTGCAATGTATGCGTTGCAGGAAAAAGTTTTCCCATATTGGGAATGTCCTAAATCATCATTTCAAATTTTAATTGCAGTAGATGGTAGACGGTATATACCAGAAAATCAGGAAAATACAAGATATGGATTGTTTATTTCTGGGATTGATTCGTTTTTTGGCCCTTTCCTCGGTGATAAAGTAAAGCATATTGGAAAAGTGTCTATGGAAATGCACAACAAAATTATAGCAAATCTTAATAACAAAAAACCTTTTAAATTTGCTGGTCTTCTAAGATTGACGAACATTTGGGATTATTGCAATGGTAAAATTGGAAAGAAAAATAGAGATACAATTCTGATATCTAATCTTGGAATGTTTAATGCCTCGATAAATGATTGGTCTATAGAGGATCTTATTTTTACCCAATCTAATGGGACATACTCTCATTTTGGTATTTCACTGATAAGTACACCGAACGGGGGTCTTAATATATGTATTGGCTATTTAGAAGAGGATAATAAAACTTTGGATGACAGGGAAATAATTAATGACTTTTTACATTTATATGAGAATTCGTTACTTAAAACGATTTAAAACATTGTATCAATTCATGGTCACTACCCCATCTATGAATAATATTTAATCTGGCCATAAGTAATATAATCATTGATTCAAATTCATATATTTAAGAATAGTATTGCTTGATCCAAAATCTAGGTTTCTGCTTGTATAATATTTTTAAATAACACTATAATATAATCTTCTATTAAATACTATTTATATTTGTATAATTTAATAAAAAGAGCACCCGAGAACAATATACTAATGCCACTAATAAGAGTAAAACACCCACCAATTCCTAGGGAATCTATAATATTCAGTTGAACCCCAACTAACAATGCAGCCAAAAGACATCTCAGCAAATTGATACAGCTCGTCAGTGTAGAGCTTTGCTCCGGATAAAGATCAACCAATAGGGTAGTTACACACGTCATAAAAAACATTGTACTGAATGAAAAGAGGAAAGAAAATACCAATGAGGGTGCAATATTAATCTTCTTTTGCATACACCATCCGAAAGCAATAAATGAACAAGTGGCAATAAATAATGGAATAATAGAAACCTCTAATCTTGTCTTAGCAATATCGAACTCTGGTCTGTCTTCTTCATTTAAATGCTTGTGTTTGGAGCAAAATCTATCATATCTAATCTTATAGTTATAATCAAGAATTTTTCCTGATACCAAAGAACCTATTAAAGTGCCAATTCCTGGAGCAAGGTAACATAAGCCTACCCTAATGATGGAATAGTGATAATCATCCTCTAAAGTTGTAGAGAAAGAAGTAAGCGCCATAGTCCAAAGTGCAAATTGTAAACCTGATGCAATTAATATTAAAGCGACATTGCCATTTGTAATTATTTCAAGTTGGGAGAATAGGTTAAACTTTCTCTTCTCTGTTGTAAGTAATGTGGAGAAATCACTTGCGGTTTTAGTATGACTTTTCAAAAAATAGGCGAATGGTGATTTATAAATAAAAGTTTGAGGATAAATAGACAAATTTCCAACTATTCGCCTATTAGTTTCGGGAACAAATATTAGTACAATAGGTATCATAGCACCACTTCCTATGGCTAATGCAATAAATATTCCTCTCCATCCAAATCGTGACATGATAGCAGCTCCAACTAATGCACCGAACCCTTGTCCTACAATTATTAAGCCTGTTACTATCGCCACATACGTGCCTCTTTCCTTACGAGTACAAGTATCACCTACCACTCCAGAATCAATTGAAATTATAGGTGCAATAGAAAAAGCTTGAAGACACCGTAGGAAAATCATCAACCAATATGCATTAATTTGAGATATTGCAATACAGACAGCACAATAACAGGTTAAGCATAGTATAACAAAAGGACGTCTTCCATAAGAATCAGATAATGGAGCTATTAATACTGGTCCTATTGCTTGAAAAATGAGATATACGACAACTGATATATTGGATAATGCTGTTGAAACATTAAAGTCTTTTGAAATTGTAGGTATTGCAGGAAAATAAATTGATGATGAAGTAGTTGACCATATACCAGAAAACCCTAATATAATTATTAGAGAATATTTTTCCCCGCTAGTCAAGGTCGTATATGGTGCTTCTTCAGAATACAGCTTGTCGATATTATTTGTTTCAATTTGAGGGTTTGATACCAGTTCGTCTATATTTTCCTGGCTCTGGGACTCGGTATCTTTTCGTAATTCTTCTTCATATGTCGACATCTTGACTTTAATTTTTAGAATATTCTCACAATCCAGTAATAACTCACGTATAAATAGTTTTTCCTAGATCTACAAATATTGCAATAAACTATTGCAAAAGTTCGGCAGAACTGAAAGGCTGCGAAATTCACCCGAATTTTATTTCGGGTGAATCTTACACATTTTGAGTAATAGATATCAAACATATTTTTTTAACAGAAAAATTACTGAAGTTAAAAAGAGGAGGGATATAGTTAATAATTTATGAGCACAATTTAATTTTATCTGATCGACTTTGGCGTCAAATTTAGGTATACATAACTTTCTATCATATAAAACTTTGTAGTGCCTAATAGGGTCAAAAGAATGATTTCCTATTATTACACAAAATCCACGCTTCTCAAAGCCGAAAATAATTTCGGGTGTCGGAAACTATCATTACAGGTACTTCAGAGTCAAGAGATCATCTTGGTGTATTAAATGAATTAAGAGCTTCGTTTCAATGGACAAAAGAAGAATAAAGCCATCGTTGGTTTGTACAAATTGTAAACGTAGGAAAGTAAAATGTGATAAGGGAAAACCTTGTCTTTCGTGTCTCAAGCATAAGATTGGATTATCATGTACTTATGATTTAGATGAGTCAGTAGGGATCTATAACCATGATAATGACGAAATAATTGAAGACGTTGATAATAATAATTTGAAATCTAAATCTCAATTGATAAATTCTAACACCATTGAGAAGGATAGTGAAATGCCCAGTGACATTGCTAATCTGGATGAAAATGTTGACTTATATATTTCTCAGACTGCAAAAACAAAACCTTCTATAGACTTTCTGAAGATGCAATCGAAAGCAGCAGCTTACTTCATGATACAACAATTTAAAGAAAAGATCAAAGAATTAGAAGCAATGCTAGAAATCTCAGATACGGATAGGCAGGATTTATCGAATCCCCGGACGCCAGAAGAAAGTAATATGACAATAGAAAGTAAAGAAGATAATAAAAATAAGAGAAATGGCGGCAATATCAATAAATTTGACTTGTCATCTATGAGTGATTTCAAAGTATTTGATCCGTTGGGGAAATTACAGAAATATGACGGAGTAAACTTGTATAATAATTCAGAGGAAACAATAAATTTTTATGAAGGTTACGATCCGTTACAGGAAAAAGCCCCATTAAAAAGAGTCAATGGTGGACCATTTTCGTGGAAGTCAATTGCAAAAAAGGATCCATATTTTAATAATATGTGGTCTTATATTTTGCTGAATGATAAATTTAAACATGGTGTAAATAAAGGTCTTTTAATGGGGATGGCTGGACTTAAAAGAGGGACACTTAAAACATCCAATGATAAATTCTATAGTTTGTCTCTAGAAGGTGAAGGTTACAACGATGTTAGGCCATATGGAAATATAAATGATAACCAACAAGAATCTGGAAGCAATTATAGAAATAGCGAATCTAAAACTGAAGACCCAAGATCTGCAAGTTCATTGCTGGTTAATTTATTTCAATCAAGCTCAGCCGAAAGTAGATTTGCTGTCGAGGTACAACTAATAAAGCTTCTAAGAAAAGTTTTTCCAAAAAAGAAAGTTATTTACTTGCATATCAAAAGATTTTTCAATTATTTATATCCCTTTATGCCATTTTTAGACGAAAATGATTTTAAAATGCACATAGCCCGTATTATTGGGTCTAAATCTGAGGATATTGATGACATTGCTCATAAAGGTGACTCCACTATATTGTATATTCAAAATAGAATGGATTTATCATACATTGGAATTCTATTCATAATCATGAGATTGAGTTATATTGCCCTAGCTCAAATTTCACCAAACAATCCAAGTTCAGATGAGCAGTATCTTTTAGACTGGCCCATTGGATCCAATTTCATAAAATTTACGCATCTTTGTTTGAATCAATTTAATCTTTACAATAATAGTAATATGGCTGTATTTCAATGTGTTCTATATGTGAAAATATATCACAGCTATGCCCCAGAAGATGGGGAAAGTTTAGATGGAGATATGGTCGTATTTAATGGATTACTTTTAAGGATGGCATTTTTGATGGGTTTAAACAGAGAACCGTCTGAAGTTAAAGGATTTGTGATGAATCCAAAGACACAGCATCTTGGAAGAAAAATTTGGTATTATTTAATATTTTCTGAAACTATAGATGCTTTTAAAAGTGGGTTTCCTCCCTCGATATGCAAGGACGATTTCAATGTAATTCTTCCTTTTGTTGATGAGGGAAATTCAAATATATCTAATATTGAAACAGAAATGATCATTTGCAAATTATTTTCTTACAAATTCAAATATTACCAATATTTACATAAATTATTAAAAATTACGTTAGGGATAAATAAGGGTGCTTATTTACGTGAAATCTCAATTATATTAAACCAAGTTGAGTTATCTTTAACGTATGATCACGAGAATTTGTTATTTCTTATTGATACAGATGATGGAATCATGCAAAAGGATATAGTTGAAAGCATTGTTAAAATTGACTTTTATTTGACTATTAAAGATAATTTGGTTTCGTTTTACTGGCATTTTTTTTTAAATTCTGAATCAAAAAATGATAGAAAGCTCGCTTTGTTCTACTTCATGAAATTAATCGGCTTTTGCTTCGAAATATTATCTTTTATCTGCTTTAAATCTGATAAGACTTGCAAAATGCTTGGACAATGTTCTTCTTTGATACTAAACCCAAGATTTATTCTGATGCTACATATGGTGAACAAATTATTTTTCGCAACTAGCATGAGACTTAATCATAGTATTTTTTATGTGGATAGTCTCTCAAAAAAAGATATACTGAATGAATTATCTGAAAATTTTGAATCACTTAATATTCTTTCAAAACTAATTCACAAATGTATAGAATTTAACCTTAAAGCGCTAAGTGGCTTTAGCGGTAGTTATTTTTATGCCTGGAAGGTACATAATGCACAATCAATTTTATCAACTTTAGTTTCTAAGAAGGACATTTATTCCAGTACATATACAGAACATCCCTTCACTATGCCAATTGTTGATTTTATTAAACCCTTAAAGGGATTTGTTACATTGACTCTTAAAGTATTGATAGAACTAAAAGATAGATATGTCACAAGATCTCCAGACCATGAAATTGATAACACCTTTATACATGCATTGTTGGTCGTAATCTCTAGTGCAGACCAAAATTATGAAAAGAGATTAAGAACAGCCAATGAAATTTCAGTCTTTCAGAATCAAGTTTCACATAGTACCACTTTGGATGGTAACACGTCCGACTCACATCATGATTTTACTGGGATTCCTGAAATAGATTATAATTTTCAAAATGAAATGTGGGAGCGAAGACAGCAAATAGAATATGAGGAGCTATTAGGCATATATCATAATCCAACGTTTCCAGAATTTAGCAATTTAGAGGAAGACGGTCAATTACCTCAAAGAAAGAAGGCAAAAACTAATGAAAACATTCTAACACCCTATAACTCTGAGCAGAATATGATTTTAGATCAATTTCTGACATCGCATATATTAAGCCAAATTTCATTAGAAGATATTTTAGCTCAAAATTTTTCCTCTACTTGAACTTTTGCACCTTATACTTTATAAAATATCTACTAAATATGCTTTATGGTATTGGAATTTCTAAGAGAATAAAAGATATAGTATTCATAGGAAACAATGATTCAGAAATGCAGTGATATTTCCCATTCATGTAGAAACCAACGACCTCATCATATTCGCCATTATTTTGCTTGTATTTACTGATAACACAGAAAAGCAATGTTTTCTTTGCCCGTGGTAATAAAATTTAAAGGATGGATCTACTACCAAGATGCTTTTTCGATTTACAAAACTACATACGTAACTCTTCATACCTGCTTATTCAATAATTTAAAAGAAGTATATCAACATGCAGTACATTGCGACAGAATTTTTAGAAGGTTTAGGCTTGATTTTATTTCTTATCTTACTCGCCGCCCGTAGTTATTAATATTCTATAAATATTGTATTTCTTCAAGGGAGGAAACTTTAAAATGAATATTTTTTGAATCTCCGTATTTTTGTTTAGTCATTAAAAATATAGGAGGATAAATATGTTCTATATAACTATGGCTAAGTTTATTCTTTTTTTTTTTTGCAAAATCAATGTGCACTGAACAGTATACTGCACAGGAAATATACGTTTCAAACTAATTGTTAATTCACGGATTATAAGATCCGTATTGTGGTTTTGAAATTGTGATGGACGGATTGTTAAATCCAATTTTATCTCAAAATAATGTATAATAACCGTGGGAATATTATAATTTCTGCCCAATGATGTACATAATTTGAGGAAAATATGAGTGCCACCATAGTTTTTCAGATTTTGTGTGGCTGATATCAATTTTTAATTTTTTTTGCAGCCACCCTTTCAACCATGAATAAATATATTAGAGATATTAAGAGATTTTGGAGATGTATTATATACTATTAAAACTAATATTTGGTAATGTCTTCTACATCTTTCTTACAAAAAACAACTTGCGAGCAATTTGAGAATACTTTCATAAAAAATACCTTAGATGAAGTTCAAATTCAGAAGGCTTTACAAATCATAGATTTTAAACACCCTTTGAGCATAGTAGTGGATTATCCAATCCCAGCTTTAGGTGATAATGAAATCCTAGTTAAAAATGTTTGTATTGGATTGAATCCCATTGATTGGAAGTCTAAAAAGTATAGATTTGGTGTTCATTCATTTCCTTGGATTAACGGAAGGGAGAGTAGTGGGGTGGTCATTAAGAAGGGAAAAAAAGTCAAAGCTATAGACATTGGAGAAAGGGTTTCGGTTGTAAGTACTAGTTATAGAGATATACGTACAAGTACCTTTCAAGAATACACCATTGCTAATTCCAGATTGGTTTGGAAATTACTTAATAAATTTACATTTGAAGAAAGAGCTAGTTTGGGTGTTGGTCTAATTACATCAGCATTATTACTTTCAGAAACTCTTGGTACAAAATTAAAAAAAAATGATAAAGGGGAATCAATAGTAATTTGGGGTGGAGGAACGGTTGTTGGTTTATATTTAACACAGCTTTGTAAAGCAATTGGATTAAAGGTGATTTCTGTTGCTAGTCTTAATAATGAAGATTATTTATATAGTCTAGGCGCCGATGTTGTTGTTGATCGAAAATTATCACCATCTGAGGTAAAAGAAGCTATATTAGCTCTTGGTTACTCTGTTGTTTATGGGGTAGATTGCTATTCTAAGGAAAGTTCAGATATTGTTATGGATATATTAGAGCTGAATTTGAAACGCTTAGATATAAAAGAAAGGATATTATTTACTGGAATTGTTGGGAAGCCTTCTGTTGATCTGCCAAATATTGAGATTAGAGAAACAATTATTAAAAGATTTCACGAGGATGTTGATTTTGGATCTAAATTAATGCAGTTTACCTCAACTGCACTTGAAGAAGGAATCATCAAGCCAGTAAGTACAAGATCATTTAGTGGTGGCTTTGAGAAAGTACTGGAAGCTTTAGAGATATTGGAGAATGAAGGGTCAAGAAATGAAAAATTCGTTGTCAATTTGGTTTAATTATGTAGATACTTCTGTATTTTTAATAAAATTAAGATAGTTATTGAAGAATTAACAAACATATTAATTGCATTAATCTCAGAATAACTTGCAACCTTGGATGTCGTTCTATGTTTTTATCCGCTGTTATTGTTTTGATATTGTTTAATATATTCTATGTTGGTATTCTATTTAAAATAAAATATAGTGGGCATCACAAATTTAAGCTCGTCAAATCACCAGGTATCTTGGTGATAAGGAAGACATTTTACAGTCGTTCGCCAATAAATTGAGTGCAATAAACTATTTGTACTAGATTAAGTATCATTCAAGTACTTCCCAATACTCTAAATATTTTCATACATAAACTGAAACAGATTCTGGACTAAAATCTATACAAAATTATATTTCTCCTTTGCTATCTTCAACTTTTCTTCAAATTCTTCCTTTGATAATCCTTCTCTCCACCTTAGATCATAAGCTGGGTGATTTGGCTTGAGGAAACTTGATTCATTTTCTGATGATCCAAAGATTTTTTCACGGAAGGTGCTTGCCTTTTCAGGATAATCATCCCAAGCTAAACCTCTACTTCTTAATTCGGGAAGTAGGTATTCAACAATTTCTTCAAAAGTACCTGGTGTAATTGCATATGTAAAATTGAATCCATCAACGCCAGAAACATCTACCCACCTTTCAATCTCATCTGCAACTTCACTAGCTATACCATAAAGAACAGGACCAAGACCGCCTACTGTGATTTGTTTAGCTACATATTCACGAGTTTTGACTAAATCTTCTGGTTCACCTGGTGACTTCTTAGTCCATAAATTGACAAAACCCTTAACAGCATTACTTTTAGAACTTCTCAATTCTTCATCTGCTTTAAACTGGCCAATATCAATGCCAGTCCATCCACTAAAAAGAGCTTGCGCCCCCTCGATGTCACCGTACAGTAAGAGATCTTCATATTTATTTTTTGCCTCTTCTCTACTTTTACCAATAATAGTAGTAACTAACTGTACAACCTTAATATCTTCACTTTCTCTGTTGTATTTCTCTTTGGCGATTAATTTCAAGTCGTCAATATCTTTTTTCAATGATTCTGGGGTGAATGAAGACATGAAAACGACCTCTGCATTCTTTGCTGCAAAGTTTTTCCCCTTACTTGACGTACCAGCTTGAAAAATAACTGGGAATCTTTGGGGAGTTGGCTCTGTAATAGAAGGACCTAGAACATTAAAATATTTACCAATGAAATCAATCTTTCTGATTAAATCAGGGTCAGAATATATACCCCTTTTCACATCTAACTTTACAGTATCATCGTTCCATGAAGAAAGCAAAAGTTCGTAAACAACTTGAAGGTATTCTTCTGCTCTGTCATATCTTTCATCGTGAGGGGGAAGAGGTTCACCATTTAACAAATTTCTTGCGGCACTATCAAGATATGATGATACAATATTCCACCCGACTCTTCCTTGTGTAAGATGGTCTAATGTAGCTAATCTTCTAGCAAAATGGTATGGTGCCTCGCTAATAGTACTAAATGTAACCCCAAAATTGAGGTTATTTGTTACAGCAGCCATAGCGGAGACAACAGCACTAGGCTCATTTACTGGCCATTGTGCTCCTGATGTTGCAACTGCAGTAATATTTCCAGGACCATTGTAAACATCATAATCACCCAAAACATCAGCGATAAATAAACCGTGGAACTTTCCCTTCTCTAGCAATTTAGCTAAATTGGTCCAGTACCCAATAGTTTTGTAATCTTTCGATCTATCGTCAGGATGCTTCCAAAGTCCTGGTGCTTGTAAGCCACTACACCCCATATCGAAAGCAAATATCAATAATTGCTTCTTGTTTTTTATTTCAGTAAGTTGAGTCATAATTTTACGTTATAATTGTACAGTTTAATTAGAAGACGATTTTGCATTAGATATATTTATCTATATGCATCTTAGATCTGCAAAATTTTGTGGCTTTTTGGAATTCCCAATGTTCCGATAGCGTAACGTAAATCGAATTTCAACATGAAATTAACAATGCAATAATCGTAATCATCCAATTTATGATGAATTTTAACAAAATATTATCACAATTACGGCTATTCTTGACTTTGGTTTTCACATGCAGCGTGTTCCAGTTCTTCAAATTTTTTCATATTTATATTACTTTTCGTAACCTGGAACCGGCTGATTAAGTCCCACGTAGGTAACAAAAATGACAGATGCAATTCAAATCTTGAATAAGACAAGTGGATATGGTGTACTTATTGGTGTTGGTGGATTATTTGCCATTAGTATTGTTGTTGCAACTAGGTTAATGAAAAGGTATTTGGATGAAGACTCGAACTCGACAGAAATGTTTATAGTTGCAAATAGAAGAGTTGGTGTAGGATTAACAGCTCTGGCTTGTTATAGTAGCTGGACCTGGGCAACAGAATTATTATGGACAGTTACAATGGTTTATTCTTACGGTATCATGTCTTGTTTGTGGTTTGCCCTGGGATTAGTGGTTCAGATGTGTTTAATGAGTGTTCTTGGTATAGAAGCAAAAAAGAAAATTCCTACAAGTCATACGAGTTTAGAAATTGTAAAGCTTCGTTATGGTGGGGCATGCCACATACTTTATATGATATTGTCATTGATAAATAATCTTTTATCCTCCTCTAGTATGATTTTGGGTGCATCAGATGCCATTTCGACTATTTGTGATAATTTACACCCAGTTGCTAGTACAATGTTAATTCCATTTGGAGTTCTACTTTACACTACTGTCGGTGGATTAAAGTCCACTTTTTTGACTGACTTTGTTCATCCTTTCATTTTATTATTAGTGTTATGTTATCTCACAACAGCAGTTTTGCAATCAGATTATATTGGAGGACTTGATAATTTCTACGACTTGATAATAGCTCATGATGGTGATAGGTTTATTGAAGGAAACTATAAAGGCTCCGCTTTAATAGGGAAATCTAGAGGGGCTGTGTTTTTTGGTTTAATTCATTCCATTGGTGATTTTGGTTTAGTAGTAATGGATAGCTCATTCTGGCAAAAAACATTTTCTGCAGAAATAAAGGCAACTGTTCCAGGATATTTGATTGGTGCTGGTGCGATTACTGCAAATGTTCTTCCTCTAGGCACAATAATTGGCTTGGCAAATATAGTTATAGAAAGTAATCCCATATTCCCTACATATCCAAGAAAAATGACCGACTATGAAATAAATAGTGGTTTTGGTTTAATATATACTTTGAAAGCAATATTAGGAAAAGGTGCTGTTGGGTCATTGCTTCTTATTATTTACTTGGCTGTAACTTCAACTGTGAGTGCTCAATTAATTCCAGTCAGTAGTATTCTCTCTTTCGATATCTATAAGAATTATGTGAATAAAAATACTGAAAATAGTCAGCTTATAAATATTTCTCATTTGGGAGTCATTGGATTTGCCCTTTTAGCTGCTGCATTTTCGGTAATGCTACATTATGTTGGTTGCGATATGACCTGGTTTGGGTATTTTTACTCAATGCTAATTTGTCCTGGAGTTATACCTTTGAGTTTAACTATTATTTGGGATAGACAGACAAAATTAGCTGCTTTTATTTCACCTATAATTGGATTAATAATAGGATTAGTGGTCTGGATAGTTACTGCTCATAATTTATATGGGGAAGTTACAATTGTAACTACAGGACAACAGCTTCTGTGTCTTTATGGAGGATTAACTGCCTTGTTATTACCTGGAATATTAACCGTGCTAATAAGTTTAATAATCAATCCATATAAATATGACTGGAATGAGCTTAGGACCACAAGTTTATTAATCACAAATGCAGATCTAACTCTGCCTAAAGATGAATATTTATCTAGCGAAAATGAGGAAAAGAATGAAGTTGATATTTCTGTGAATGGTGGACTCGGTGAGGAAGGTGATTTAATATCCCAGGAAGTAGAAGAGAAGAAAGAGGAAAATAAGATTGAATTTTATAGAATACTTGCCTATTCTTCCCTTCCTTTAACTAGCTTAATATGGTGGGTATTGTGGCCATTGCCATTATATAGAGATTGGATTTTTAGTAGAACTTTTTTTAAAGGGTGGACTGTCGTTAGTATTATATGGGTATATGCTGCATTTATAATTATAGGTATTTATCCTATATACGATGGTCGTCATTCTTTGCTAAAAGTTTTTAGAGGTCTAAAGACCGATACGCTTCGGTATTTAAAGAACCAATAATCAGTGAATTTAGAATATATTTATTTATTTATTTATTCTGCGCTAAATACAGTTGACGAGACAATCTAAGCTGGATATATATATACTCTTTAAATATGAAGAAGAATTTGATTTTATAGTTAAATAAAGACCATGATATCGATTCCCTTGCAAAAGAAATTCCATCCATGAATAGCTTTTACACACTCGATTTTGAGAAATATTCGAGCCTTATAAGGTAATAGAGCTTTCTTTCTATATGTGAAAATCAAGCCCAAAGTTGTAAAGTTTCAAATAACTCAATACGTTTATTAGAATCATCAAGATTTGAGACTACTGAGAAACGAATATCGTCCATCATTGCAGGAGCACCACAAGTGACAAAAGCGATGGAACCATTGGATTCCTTGATTTCTTCTGAAACAACATCGTCAATATTAGGTCTTTCATCAACAAACTTTATATGTTGTAACTTATCTTTTAAAGCTTCCGTTTCGCTATTCTTCTCCAAACTAGAAGACCCGATAGATTTCTTTTCATCTTTATCAAGACTATTCGAATCCTTCTCAAATCCATAATATTGGATAACTTTTGACGGTCTGGTTACAAAAATGGTAGTGTCAATCTTGGTTTCTTTCAAAGCTTCTAGCTCATCTGCAAAAGCTACGACTGTTGTATAATCTCTTATCACCCAAAGTAACTTTAGGACTTGCTTAGTATTATCCTTCTGTTTTTTAGCGATATCCATTGCTTCACAGTACAACCCTGTGATACCAATACCACCAGCAAAGAAGACAGCAGTATTACATCTTCTTGCTGCTGTAGTTTCTCCATAAGGACCCTCGACACCAACACGCATTCTAATCGTTCTATTTGGCGCCACTAATAATTTCTTATAAAGATACTTTGTTACACCATTTTTAATTTTACAGAATAAAACAATTTCACTGTCTGACTTCACTGATTTTACATAAGTGAAAGGATGGGATTGCCAAAAGTAGAAAGGGTTAATGAAGTGAATAAATACGTGTCCACCAGGAGCAACATCCCAGTATTTTGGTTTGGGAACAACTACTTTCATAGTTTCATCTTCTAATAGAGTAATATCAGCAGTAGGAAGACCAAATGAAATGAGCTTAAATAATCTGACCACTCTATCAACACTCCAGACAGCAACAGTAGCAAATGCGAATTCAAGATATCCTCTACTTTGAAGGTGGATCCAGAAACCAGCAACAAAGAGACAAGCTAATCCAATGTGAATAATTAAAAAGATTTCATACCATCTACGTCTTAAATAGAGAAGACCTTGGAATAACATGATACCATTAGCGACAACTGCAACTGTACCCCAAATCATAAATCTTTGGGTCATTTTCATTTCGTAGCTACCTCCAATTTTCATGCTAATGGTATATGTAACGGCATGAACTAATAGAAGAATAAAAACTACTCTTCCAATCCATCTGTGAAACGTTATAAATGTTGCAAAATTTACTTTGGTACACCATTGAAGGAAGTTATTCCTTCCTCCGAATAAAATCAACAATGGCGTAATACAAGTACAAATAATTCCCGATCTATCTGCAGCATATTTAGTTAATTCTGATGCTTTCGAGGAATATATAATTCCATTTTCAACATGTTGCATTTTTATGGCATTGAAAATAGTTACAAGGATGCAAAACACAAAGATGATTAAAGACTCTAACCTTGAAGGGATCAAAAATGAAAGGAATCTTAACAATACTTTCTCTTGTGCCTTCTTTTTCTTGTAAAGTGCTGGTAAAGTAAGATACTTTCTTAATAAGTTTGTCTTTCTTCCACTAAATTTTGAGACCACTCCTGGTAATAATATTTTAAACCAGTTTGCTATTGAGAATATGAGAAGAACAACACCCCAATAAACAATAAGACCAGTCCCATAGTATAACGCCCAAATTGAATTTCCACTGGCTTGTTCGTAGGAAGCCTTTGCAAGAAGTGCATATGTTTTGTTGATTTTAATTGGATAATCTACAATTTCAGATGTAGAAAAATTTGCGATCGTACTTGGATCTTCTGCATATTTAGTATAGTTTTGAATTGCAGTTTTGAATGTTTCTTCGTTAATAGTAAGACCAGTAGATGAGCATGTTGTAGCTAAAGTCTCGATTAGTCCCTTTGATGTATCGCCGATAATCTCAAAGCAGCCAGCTAATGTATCGTATGCATTATAGTTTGAGCACATACAGCTTGTATCATAATGGTGGCCTCTCTTATGGTGACCGTCATGAGACAGGCCACTTGAAGATGATGAGGTTGTTTCACACCAGGTTCCTGTGTTTTCTAACACAGCTTCGCAAATTTGAAGAGAAATACTTGCACTTGTAGTCATTGAATATTTCCTATATTCAAAGGCATATGCAGCCTTAAACAAGGATAAATAGCAAAGGAAGAAATTTGCTCTCATTTTCTTCAGGAAACTAATTTATTGAAAATTTAGCTTTCACTTCAATAATACAACTTTCTTGACGTATTTATACTACAACCAATTCAAGCTTGTCAAATTTGACATGATTTTATAATTACAAGTTACGCATCAAAAATCTTCTTGGCAAAATACTACCAGGCGTACTTTTGATTATAATTATATTTTCTAACCAATCCGATTGCTTTTTGATCTGATTATCGACATTATTGGCGAGTATAGACGCCCATCCTTAGCCAATTCGTTGAAACAATGTCAAATTTTGAAATGTGGGGGCTTAGAATAAAAATTTGCACAGGAAAAGAGCATACTGATTAATCTGATTAAATAAAATTTAATGAACTTCGCAAAAAAAAACAGCATGTGTATTAACAAACAAAAATTGTTGTCCTGATAATCTGGAGATGGCAATTACTCTGTTTAAGCGTACTTTCTTATAGGAAGCAATGTAGAGATGGTTAAGAGACAGAATATTATGAGTAGATCTTATTTCTGAAGTTATCAGATCCTGCAAAAATATTATTCGTAACTCAGCCACGGATGTATTTAATGTTTGATATGTGTATTATCGAGTAATAAATTTCAGTTTCGTCGGGTTCAATAAATTCCGATAAATGTTGTGATGAAGAAACCGGATTGTAACTTGTAATTCTTAATTATTGTATTCATGTTTTGGCACAACTGCATTAATTAGAAACATTCCTTTAAGAGACAATAATACATATAATGAAAGAGTCATTATTTGTATTATGTTCCATTTACTAAACATTTACTAGACATTTCTATGAGAGAGGAGTATTTTCTAGAAATTTTGAAATGCCGAAGTAAGTTATCTGATTGATCAGTAATAATTTCGAGCGCAGTAAATTGATTAAAAATCCGAGAACGGAGTGCTTAGAAACAGTATGCTAAGGAGATTAACACAACTTAAAAAATTAATTGCCGAAGGGATGTACCTGGTAGTAGAAAAAGACAGGCTGCATTAAAATTAATATATATATATATATATTACAATGCATCCGTGTATGCGCAAGTCAGGAAAGATATCGGATAAAAAATTCAACAATGATTTCAGAATTTTTTTCCTGCACTAAAATATATCAAACTTGAATGTCACATTCTCATTGGAAGGGGTTGAAGGATCCTGACCCAAAGTGGCATGTTTTTCATGGTATTGCCCGATCATATATAATATTATTAGTAACAACCTGGCAAATAGGTTGAATATTAACGAGGAAGAAACATTAACTACAATTTTTCACTATCAACTGATTTTTTTTTACTAACTAGAACGTACTCTATTGCCAATGATACATATTGATCATCCGGTATTTTTTGTAGCAGACTGATATTGAATTTTAAGAAATTTTAAATCAATTTTAAGAAATAGACTTAAATTTTCTGTTGTATGTCTATATATATATATATATATATATATAATATGTAATTTCTGGAGGGGTTAGGGGCAAACTTAAGATTTCTGAATTTCACTAGGTCTGAAATTTTCTTTCCACTAAAACTAAAACCACCTACCTTAAACTTATTATTTGAGAATAGAAATATAATTTACGAATATGATAATATGGATAATAGAATTGGAATGAAAACGTGTAAATAGAAATTAATGTTTAAGGCTTTTATTAGAACCAGTACAACACTGCAATCTACTGTACGTAGAACCGAAGTCAATAGGAATAATTTCTTGACCTTCACAAGATGATGAAGATAATATATATTAATAAATGAATCATCTGTATTAGTAAATTGTGATCTGGCCATAATCTTACATTTCTATGAGTTCAACAATATATAAATACAGTTTATCCAAGTTGATCTTGTTAATGATCAATATTTTTATTGAAGGGCTGAAGATTTAGTTGAAGATTAGCCCGAGAGTCTATAGATTATAATAGCTTGAATCCTTTAGATAAATCATCTGATAAACTAGGCTTACAGTGAGAAAGAGAATCTGGGCCTGTCTTTTACAGAAACCCAATAAAATACCTATTCACTCAGAAAGGAGATACGATACAATTAGGAGTAATACAAGAGTATGAAAAAATAGACGTCAGTGGAACAATGTATCATTGAAAGAATACTTCCTAGACTTTGCATAGTTGAAAGGTTTGATTCATAGTACAGATGACTTAAGGGATGACTTTGTTATTACAAAGATAAATTTTCTCTTTATATATTATACATTGATATTATACCATTAAAACTTTGGTTAATATGAAGAAATATAAGAAGTTTCTAATGCTAATAATTCCTCATTATCAAATTCAATAACTTTTCTAAGTATTCACGGAATCAACTATAAAGCTAATGATGTTTTTTTCGATGGTTAAATAGTACCATAGGAAAAAATAATTTTATGTCAGAGTTCTCTAGGTACACTTCTATATTTAATATATCAAAGGATAAAGATAATAGGTTTTTAACCGAATATCAATCGCCTTCCAATTTTTATAAATGAGAATGAACTATGGTTAGGCAGCATACAAATGATGAACGTAATATGTAGATAAAGCAAGTCAAATACTAAAGATACCATATATTCCCATATACTGTATAATATTATAAAATTACAATGCATAATAATAAAACAAAACGTATGATTCATCTTAGTATTTTGATACTTATATGCACTCTACGTTTCCAGTAAAAATATTATCATAGGATTCACTTTCACTTGAATCCCTCCCTTACGTGAATTTTAATGCTAAATCTTGTAAATTAGAAAGCAAAATATATGTAATGACGAAATTATACCCTTAAAAATGCGAAAGTTCTCTGAAATAGAGAGATTTGTATATAAACAAACATGAGTTTGAAAGCAAAAGCTTTCTATTAGAAAATTATGAAATGTGATTATCCAATCACCGAAATTTAAAATATGAATACAGAATTAAGTTAAGCCCATTAAAATCAAAATTAGTATCTCTTGATCTGTGTTAAACTTAGAATAACATGGCTAATGGAACTAAGACCATTAAGAATAAGGAGTTGGCAACAGAACCAGAAGCAGCGTAAGTAGAAACGGTTGCAACAGATGAAGCAGCTGAAGCGGTGCTGACGGCAACAGTAGTTGGGGTAGCAGTAGTAGCCTTGGCAGCTTCAGTAGTTGGAGTAGCAGTAGTAACTTCAGCAGCTTCAGTAGTTGGGGTAGCGGTAGTAGCCTTGGCAGCTTCAGTAGTTGGGGTGGCAGTAGTAACTTCAGCAGCTTCAGTAGTTGGAGCAGTAGAGGCCTTAGAAGCTGAAGCGGTAGATGCCTTAGAAGTAGTAGCTTCAGTAACAGGACAGTATGTGGTATAGATAGTGGTTGCACCGTTAATAGTTTCAGTAGTAATGGTTGGGGTAGCTGGAACAGTAGTTGCACTACACTTGTTGTCAGAACAAGAAGTAACAGTGACAACAGTGGTAGATTCAACAGTTTCAGTGGAAGTAGAGTCGGTAAGTGGACAGTAGGTGGTGTAAACAGTGGTCTCACCGTTAATAGTTTCAGTGGTAAGGGTTGGGGTAGCTGGAACAGTAGTTTCACTACACTTGTTGTCGGAACAAGAAGTAATAGTAACAACAGTGGTAGATTCAACAGTTTCAGTGGAAGTAG
>JAJMIA010000066.1:0-24996 GCA_030583345.1 Schwanniomyces pseudopolymorphus | reverse complement strand
CTTTATCAGAGAACGCAGTTATTGGAAGAACATCTATTTACATCATTACATTATTAATATTTGTTATTTTACAAATACCAACAGCACTAGCAAAAAATATCACGGCTCTTTGTATTCTTAGATTTTTTGGTGGTGTATTTGCTTCGCCAATTTTAGCAACTGGCGGTGCATCATATACAGACGTATTCACTTTACCATATATGCCTGTTGGCTTAGGAATCTGGGGACAAGCTTCATTCTTAGGTCCTTCTTTTGGACCATTTCTCGGTAGCATTTTAAGTGTGAAAGAAGATTGGAGATGGATATTTTGGTTATTAACCATTGTATCCGGTTTCTGTTTTGTTGTGCTCTTATTCTTCTTGCCTGAATCGTATGGTAAAACTATTCTTTACAGAAAGGCACAAAGATTACGTGCCATAACAGGTAATCCAAATATCACTAGTGAAGGAGAGATCGAGAATGACAAATTAACCAAGAAGGAATTGCTTTTAGATATACTTTGGAGACCAATTGAAATCACAATTACTGAACCTGTTGTTTTATTAATTGATATTTATATTTCCATGACATATTCTGTCATGTATTTATGGTTTGAAGCATTTCCTATTGTTTTCCAAGAGTACAGATGATGGGGAACCATAGAGATGGGTGTTGCATACTTGAGTATCATCATTGGTGTTCTTCTTGGTGGGGCAATTTATATTCTTATTATTCATAATGTTTTCACCAAACCTCTATTAAGAAAAGAGACCGTCTATCCAGAAGTATTCTTACCTTGTGCAATACTAGGAGCAGTCTTACTTCCCATGGGAGTATTCATCTTCGGTTGGTCTTCAACGAAGAGTGCACACTGGATTGGCTCACTTATTGGTGCTGCATTCTTTGGAGCAGCTGCGTTTATTAATTTCCAAACGTTGTTCAATTATATGGGAATGTCATTTCCAAGATATGTTGCTAGTGTATTTGCTGGAAATGACTTGATGAGATCGTTGTTTGCGGGATCTTTTCCATTGTTTGGAAGATACTTATTCGGTAATCTTGCAACTGATAAGTATCCGGTTGGATGGGGATCTAGTATATTAGGATTCATTACATTGGGAATGGTATTGATTCCAGTGTTATTTTACCTTAATGGACCTAGATTAAGAGCCAGATCAAAATACTCAGGAAATTAGCTTAGCTAATGTGTCCATAACTTAGAAAACTTTAATAGAGAAGTTGAATCAAATAAACATGATTGAATGTAGAAAAAAATGGATATTTGCACTAATAAAAACTTAAGTCATATGAGTTTAATTAATAAATTTTTTAAATAAATAAAACTAATTGAATTTTGCAACAAGTAGTTCATTTGCAATCACTATGATTTTTGGAATTTTAAGTTAGATAGTAGTGAATTAAAAATACCTATAAAATATATTCATCAGATATCCTCCCAAAGAATTAGTTCTATAAATAATAAATGGTATAGAGAATCAATGGAATATTCAAATTTTAAACCAAAGCTAAACCCATATAAATATATTATATTTGAACGAGTTTAGGAATGTAGTAAGAGGAATTTAAAATCAGCGCACTAAGGTATATGTTAGGTATTTTTTTCTGTTTCAATTTCATTAATATGGATCTAGCAAGCTTTTTTGTTAATTGCCTGATATTGTTGATATTATTATGAATTAGCGTCTTGTAATCGAGCAAAAACATTTTCACCTTAGTTCTACAAATGTATTCCTACTAATATTATAGGCATTTTGAATTAAGTAAAAGAATCAAAAGTCTTATATAATTCTGAACTATAGCTTTCTCCCTTATCAGTATTAATGAAAGAATAATAACTACAATTTTGTAAATAGTTCATGAATAGTAGTCAAACTTTGTTCTGCCTGGTTCTAAGGATAATGGGATAATAATCCTATAATCAGATAAAATAGGAGTTCGTTTATTCCCTTTTACTTTATTCAATTATATATTGAGTCCAGACTTTAATGCTTAAGCTAATTATTGGGCTTTTTCTCTTATTTCCATAAATTCGTCGTAAGTCAATTCCATCTTTATTCCATTATATCTTTCCAAATTTAACCAGCCTTCTGAAATACCTCTATTATAAAATTCGATTACTTCTTTATTTCCTGGTGCACTAAATTCTGCTTTCTTTAGAAGATAATATAATGTAGTTTTCTGATCCCAGTTTTGCTCCTCTGCAACAACTGGTAAAAACGTACCTGAATAAAATTCACCGTCATTACTAATTTGAAGCTTTAAACCATGAGCCCCCAACGTCCAATTGGTACAATTAGTTATTGGTGTGAAACTGTCCAACAACGTAATAGATACCTCCAAATCTTTAAACTCTGATAGTTTTACCGGAGGAAATCTAGGATCCTTCAAAGATGCATTTAGTGAAAATTTTTGTATACCTACAACTAACTCTTGTGAAGAAAAAGTTCCGATACAACCTCTTAAATTGCTGTTTTTATTCCAGGTTACAAATAAAGGGGCCTTTGGGGGGAGATTATCTAAAGTTTCATTTAAAACTGTAGCAAAGTCAATTAATGCTATAGGTTCGGCATTTGAATTTAACTTGGCATATAACGTTTCAAACGCAAGGCAACATAATGATTTTGACATTTTTTGAATATTATTGTTGATTGATTTACATGGCCCTGTCCCCATCCTTATCTGCAATCGCAATTGACACAAAACTATTATTATTTGAAGAAATGTGATTTTTTATTAGTGTCTATAAATCTTTAAATTATTATAACTACTGGAAATTTTAACCTTATTACCATATAACTCAAGTGTGATGATATGTGGTGACTCTTTCATGATTTTATTGAGAAATTTCTTTGAATCTTTAGAGTTGCAAATTATGCGACACGAAGATAAATTCAATTCTCTAAGTACGTCAGGAAATAAAGTACAATTTATAAGTTGTTGGGTATTGAGATAATTCCCACTCAAATTTATTTTTCTGCAATTGGGAGGGAATGGGGACAATTTGGTTATCATGTTTCTTGCAATATTAATAATCCTTAGATATTTGAGACAAGGTGATTGCAAAAAATTTAAATTGCTAATATGATTTCCAGATAAATTCAAGCTATGCAAGTTTTTAAGTTCTGAACTTCCTGGATAACTTATTCTCATAATATCATTATTTGATAAATTCAAAATTTCAAGTTTAATTGCAGATCCAAGTTTAAAATTAGATGTATTTAAACAAGTGATATTATTGTTAGATAAATTCAAGTATTTTAATGATATTGGGAAGTTTATCTGGCTGAGAGAATTATCATCAATATTGTTATATGATAAATCTAAAGAAGAAAGGTTATTGCAAACATAGCATTTTTGTTCGTTACTCAAATGTGACACTAGATCAGATGAATTGAAGAGGTGTAATTTCAAGTTTTTGACCGTAATTTTAGAAAATATCCTTGAAGAATTTTCTTCTAATAGCTCAACATCTCTCTTACTACTTCCAGGCTGATATTTAATCGTAAAGCAGTTTATTTCAAAATTATTAAGAGGACGCAAAAAATCACTAACTTTATTATCATTGATCAGTTTGCATCCTAAGAGCACTAACAGTAAATTAAAGGTATCGGCACAAAACTTCAAATACCACATGTATTCATTCATATAGCTAGAAAAATGAGCCATATTGAGCTTCTTATCGATATCAAATAAAACAAATGAGAAATTCTTTGGCTGGATAATCAATTTATGTCTTATTAAGTATCGAAGCTCGGTTGAAGTTAATTTTAGAGGCTGATTAGCATAAAAATCATCATTATTTGTAATTAATACTCGTTGCCTATTGTATTTTTGTAATAAAGCCATATGTTGGATCTTCTTATATTCATAGTCTGAACCACAAAAAAATAGATCAGCTAAATCGAAGAGCTGTGAAAGTTCTTCTGGGGACAAAAAGGATAAAGTATGAAACTTTAGCTCGTCAGGTAAGTAAAAGAATATCATTAGTATGTTTTATTCGTTTGGTAAGTAATTTTGTTTAGGAGTTTTATATAACTCTGATAACCATTAAAGTATGAGAATTTGAAAGATACTAATCTCAATATTTTTCTGGGTGCAAAATATAAATTACTTCTTTAGTATTGTCTAGGTATTTTATTTCCAATTCTTAGGAAAATAAGATAGCTATATGAGATGTTTGGTCACCTAGTCATATTTTAGTATTTACTAAATATGATTCACGTGCATGCTTATCATGATAATCTTGTGAGGTTAAAAGAAACTGCGTAATTTCATCTCAGGTTTTGTCAAACGATATCATACTGTATCTAACATAGATAAAAGATATGGATCTAATGATACAGAAAAGAAATTTCGCAGTAATCATTTCTAAGGACTAAAAAGATTGCATATATTTCAGTGTACTTTATTGTATCTTATCAGTGTGAGAAATAATTTGGATAGGTGTATATTGTTCAAAATTATAAAATTTCGCTATTTTTATGTTATTTAGAAAAGATTTAATGCACTTTTCAAATTTTGAATTTTACGAGTGTAAAGTATAAAGAAGTCGGATTTAATATATTCACATAATAGCATACTACTAATACAGACAATTATAAAGTAATCTCTAATGTTTGCAACCATACGGAAAAATACGTTGTAATGTTTATATTTCCTAATCAAGTATGATTAGAAATTTCAGTTATTTGCGACATTTATATATGAACGACATTTTGGAGCGGGATCAAGTAGCTTTAAGCACTAATTAATAGACCTCTTTGCGCACACTTACAAATAAACTAAACCATGGGTCTCTGCCTCTCATGCCTAGGGCCTGAAGATGATGATGGTCAATATGATGAACAAACTTCACTTTTGAGAAATCAACAATTATACTCCAGCGATTATCTGCAAGAAGAACAGCATTTGAAACAACAGCAAAGACAACAGGAACTTAAGAACATAGTCAATGAACTCTCTGATAAATTAATTGATGTTTCTACTTTCTTAAATACTAGTTCTGTTCCAAATACTCCAAATTTAACATATTCAATATCTAGTAATAATACTGAGGTTGAAAGACAGTTTGCTAGTGTATTAAGTGATGAGGATAGAATAAAGATTTTACAAGAATCCCAGAACTTAGACTCTCAAATTAAAAAATCTTGTGAAGTTGTCTTAAAGGAACCTCTTTATTTGGAGTTCTAAAAGAAGCATATATACTTTTCCTACAGTGATTTGTAATGACATTTATTATTTTTCTATGATTTATCTTCTTCAATTCATTCCTTAAAGTTTTAATATTAATAAATTTAGTTTATATAAAGCGGAGATTCAAAATGTAAAAACTTCTATATTAAATGAGATTGGGACGTAATAAGATTTGCAATTATTCTTGGAGCGCTTTAAGTCTATTTCTCATAGAATTTATAGCTTCTTCATCTTCTTCATCTTCATCTTCGTGAATGGATACAGCATCTTCAACCAATTGCTCGGTATTTTCAAATTTGTTTGTAGGAACTACGTCATTAACCTTAGAGAATTTGTCTTCAGTTACTGATTGTATAATCTTCTCAATTTCTTCATTAGATTCGGCCTCTAATTCATCGTCTTCCATTTCCAAATCCACCATATCATCCACCATATCATTGATAACACCAGCTTTCATTAATTCTTTCGATAATTCTTGCATGGTTTGAGATACCACGCCAATATGTATTAACTGGTTGACTTCTTTCATTATTTCTGTTGACGACTGTAAGGATTTTGTTAGCTTATTCATTTGCCATTGTTCATTTATTGACATTGTTATCGAATCTATTCTAGTTTTAGATGTGTATAGCTTGTTATACTGATTTTTTATATTGATCAATTCCTTTGCATATAATTTTGCATTTTTTAAATCATTTTGCTTAACAGACTTCGTTATCAACCCTTCTGTTTTCTTCTTCAAAGGTGTTAATTGATTTAAAGACCTATCTAATTCTCTTTTATTTTTACGAAGTAACTGATTAATCTTTCTCATCTGGTGAATGTTAATATTTGTGTCAAACAAGTCACAAACTTCTAGTAGTTTTACATACCTGTTCCTTGGGGTCAGGTCCCCATATAGCATTTTTAATGTAATCCATACTCAGTTTGATAATTTACGTAGAGACGGTATCGGAAATTATATCTGATAAAATGCGCTCCTTAAAAATTCAGAGATTAAGCTAACTTAATATTACTCCTTCATCCAAGAAAATATGCCTTCCATCAATAATGCACAGAAAGTATTCTTAAGTTTAATGAGTATTGTTTTACCCCCTCTTCCAATCTTTATTCTTAATAATTATGATATTTTCAACAAGGAAATTTTGGTTAGTGTGATTTTAACCTTGCTTGGTCACTTACCAGGTGTAATATTTTCCCTTTACTATATTTTTGTTTTATATGATGACGTGGAAGGAGCAGGTACAAGTACGTTCAATTCTTCGGGTTACACACGTTTAAATGATAATGAGGATCGCTTAGAAGCTTTCCCTCGCCACCATAACAATTTAGGTATCTCTAATGTTCTGAGACCTGAGGTTTCCGAAGAGATTAATGATGAACCACCACAATACGAGGCTATTTCTAGTTCAAAAAAGAACATCAACCCTGATCAAAAGGTGTTTAATGACAACAAAGTACAAGAATGATGTTTTACATTTATTTGGTTATATATATGTAGTTTATTACTATTAGAGAATTCTCCACTAATTTATGTATCATTTTCTAATGCAACCATAGTTTTAGCAACAAATCCTTCTAAATGAAATATACTTTTTGATCCTAAACTTAACCTTTCATCAAATACCGAGGCAATTTTTACAACTTCTTCGATAGTCTTGGAATTATTTAATAATTCTATTAAGCCGAAAAGTAAAGTCTTTAAAATAAGTCTTGCTGGAATACAGTGTGATAATAATTCGTACAAAACCACTCTGATTTTGGCTAGTGTTGCAACACTTCTCGTTTTTAAGATTGTGCTTGCGGTATTCTTGATTATGATTTCCCAATCCAAGTTTATCACAAATAATTTTGGATTATGTATTTGAATAGTCTCATTTTGCATAGATATTGTTTCAAAACTTAATAAGGATCGTCTTAAATTTCTATTTGAATTTTCTGCAATTGTAGATAAAAACTTTTTGATTTCAGTTTCGTCAGGAGTGCTAAATTTGATCGATTCATTCATAGCAACATCATAAAGGATATTGCTGATTTCAGTTTCAGCAGGGCTTGGAATTCTAATTAACAATGTTCTTGACTTTATAGGTGGAATTATATTGGATATAGAGTTACAAACTAAGATCAATCTAATGTTTGCTGAGTATTTTTCCATGGTTCTTCTTAACGCAGCCTGTGCATCCCTACTCAACGACTCTGCTTCATTAATAATCACAACTTTGAATCTATGCTTATTTTTTGAGTTGTTAGAGAAGTCAACTTGTTCTGTTGAAGCTATATCCTTCAATAAATCCTGTATAACAACCCTGTCATTATTACCCATATCACATGGTGTAATTTCCAAGTGACATGGGGAACTCAAAACATTAAACTCTAACTTTCTGCTTGAAGGGGTGTCAAATACTTTCACATCTATCTTTAATTTTTCCACCTGGGAGCCAAATATTTCTGCCAATGTTGAATAAATACGGGTTTTCTTACCACTTCCATTAGGTCCATAGACTAAAAGATGAGGAAAATCCCCTGATTTTGACAATGCTTTTAAATTTTGTGTTATATTATCATGGTATGACAACTGATCCAATGATTTTGGCCTATACTTATCTACCCACAATGACATACTTGTAATATTAATTGAATCTAATATTCCATTAAAAACATTTTAAAATAATCGACGCGTACAAAACCTCATCATCTATATACAGTTCAAGCTATTGCTACAAAAAGATGACAGTGATCAGATCTAAGTATAATAGTAATAATAATAATAATAATGTGATAATAATAATAATAATATTAATATTAATATTAATTTATTTTGACTATCTTGAATAGCAATAATTAGTAATTTTAAAAAGATATATAAAGTTTATTTTATCTGACATTACATTTTTCGTTCCTAAAAAGTCTGAAATTAAAATAATAAGATCTTAAGCCATTATGATGTCAAATATCCGTAAGTCGTTAGTGATTTTTTTTTTGTTTGTCAATCTTTATGCCAATGCAAGCTCTTTCACAACACTTATTTTTTTAAGCCTTTGGTTTAGTTCTTAAAAAATGGGAAGGACATTCATAACCTTCAGGGTTCTTTTGTAAGTATAATTGGTGATATTCTTCAGCATCATGCCATGTTTGGATTGGCTCAATAATAGTGACAATCTTATGGTTTGGATACCATTCGTTTTGCATTTTTTCCTTGATTTCTAGAGCTTTTTTGTATTGTTCGTCATCGTGGACGAAGATAGCGGATCTGTATTGAGTACCAACATCTGGACCTTGTGAGTTCAAAGTAGTAGGATCATGGGTTCTAAAGAAAATTTCCAAAATCTCTTCGATAGTAACCTCACTTTGTTCAAAAGAAATTTGAACGCATTCAGCAAAGTTAGTTGTTCCACTACAGACCTTTTGGTATGTCACATCGCTGAGAGAAGCATTTCCATTGGCGTAACCAACTCTGAGATCAACTAATCCCTTACCATCGAAATACTTTCTGTAAATTCTTTCAACACCCCAAAAGCAACCTTCAGCTAAAGTAATCAATTTGGAAGTCGAAGTTGTCTTTAATGTCTTCGAAATAGATACACTACTCATGTTTATTAGTTTAATATGTAGTAAAAAGCTAGAATATTTAAAAGTATCTAGGATTATTAATGTAGTTTGCCCACACATATCAGGAAAAAAATCTAACGTTTTATCACGTGCTAGGTGACGTGCAGAGAGCCGCATCATAACAGTTTTTTTTATACTCCCACGTTAATGTACTAACACTTCGCTATTTTCTTTTAAAACCAAATATACTCCTCCTTTTCTCTGTAGATGGTGCAGATGTACCATGTGAACTATTTTTCAGATCTATTGTAATTTCAGCCTTTGAATCTCTCTTTTTCAATCCACCAACCCAACTTTTCTTCTCTTTTTCTTTGCCCTGATTATCAATGGTCAGTATTAACTTATCCTTATCATCTCTCTCCTTACTCTCAATCTTGAAATTTTTCTTAAAAATAGAAGGCTTTCTGGGAATATCATTGTTGTGTCTATAAATGGCAGTCGATTCTAATGAAGAAATATCGGATCTGACCTCATCTTGCTCCATGATATCGCGGTACGTTGTAACTGATTCGAATAATTCATTTGTGCTATCTTTATTACGAACAAAACTTGAATAACTGTTACCATTATACAAGTCACTTGGATCAAATCCAAAGTTCATAATATCGGTATCATCGTCTCTCTCGGGAGAATTCGATATTTTAGAATAGAATAAAATGTAGGCACTAGCAAGACCAGGACCATCTCCAAAGAATCTCATTACATAAGATTCCTCTACTAATTCAACAGTTTCATCGTCAAATAATAACCAAAGACCTGCTTTGGTTTTGCATAGAGAAATATAATGGCCATGCATGGGCCCACCACCAATATGAATGACTAAGGCATATAATTCATAATGAGTAACATCAGATTCGTTTTCAGTTGTATTAAAAACCCTTAATTTAAATGGGTAACTTATAGAATCAAACAATTTGACCATTGTATCAAGATTTTCGTCATATTTAAAACGTTTAAAGTTGATTACTAATGTCTCTGGTAATTTCTTTAGTTTTATCAGTTTTGTTGCTTCTTGTAATGAAGAACAAGTGTTACAATAGAATTTATTTTGATTGGTTAAAGTCTCCAGTTTTGAAAAGTTGTTTAGTGAGTGGTTCAAGGAAAATGAGCTTTCTCCTGGAGGAATATCAACAGATAAATCCAAGAAGAATTCATGTTTTGATGTTACTGTTTCACACGATAAACATTTAGTTTCATTGGTAATCATACCTTGGAATATCTGATTACACCAATTGTCCTCTATTCCGACCTCTATATTCAAGCATTCGATGATTTCATTTATCAAATAATTGAAAAATTCATGTGCATCTTGGTGCATATTCGTTTGACGGAATAGAAAGTTCTTTTCCTTTAATTTCGATATAAAATAAATAGGTGATACTACACCTGTAGTACTCTGATTCTCTATCATACTCTCAAATAGTTCTCTTAATGCGTATAGTAAGGATGATTCTTCTGTTTGTTGACTTGGAAGTTGAAGGGAGGTGTCGAGGTTAATAATAGGTCCATTAATTAATGCGGACCTTTTTCTATGATCGGATGAAGGGTTATTACTGAACTGGCTTATAGGCTCTACAAGAAAAGATTCTGGTATTGGTATCCCAACAATAATGATGCTCGAAGCTGGCGATATTGACCCTTCATGCTGAGTTTGTTGGGGTTGGTCATTATTCAATAACATAGAAGAACTTTGTGAAGTATCAGTTGCATTAGAAACTCCATTGACTCCGTTTATTGGTTTCGTGACCAATAATGGGATATTTTGAAAATCTGGACACTTACTGATCTTCACCCTTTGTTCGATGGACAATGCTCTGCAATCCTTAGCTGGTATTATCTCAGAGTATTTTTTATATTCATCATAGGAGCTGAAACTTGTATTTCCACTAGCGTTTGATGGGTTAAATCGAATACCAAAAATGGAACCTTTTCTCGATGATTTGGATTTATCATCACCGCCACCTGTGCTATTACTCTTGGGTTGTTCCCTTATTTTTTTAGCGACTAGTTGTTCATACTTGGTTGTAAACCCATGGGCCTTGACTCCCTTTACTGTTAGCTTGGGCTCGTGAGGCGCAATATTGTAGTTTACTAATTGTAATCTAAAATTCTCTGAGTAGTAGAGACATTGAAGAATTGAGTTACAGTAGCACGTATTTCCAAAATTTTCCATTCCAAAAATTTTACTCGAGCCATCTCCGTAGGGTAGCTTTATCTTTCCTTTGTCTTCACTCTTTGCTTCCCCCATTTGGTCAATCGAATTACTGGTAATAAATATATAAGATCTTAACGTGCTAATATTTTAAATAGGAGGTGGTACTGTATGTAATGTCTGTGGGCTCATTACTATCAGCGTACAATATATATTGAACATATAATATTTAATAAGAATATATTACTAGTTATCTAAGGAGTAACCTAAATCCACTCCCTTGAAATAATCTGCAGTTTCTCTCAATTTTGATGCCATTGATTCAAGGTTTTCGTTCGACGCTTTGAACCTAGGTAACCATTCTGCAACCCCATGTTGCAATATTCCTTTTGCTCTGAACTTTCCATAATTAACATGACCATAAGATCCGTGTAATGTCAAACGTTGATCCTTAGCGAAGTATTTGGCTCTGTGGAGAATGTTATTTTCATAAAAAATAACATCCCCAGGATTCAAATCAACCGTTATTTCCCCTGATATGTGTTTCGTCATGATGCCATCCGTAGTTTTCTCGCGCTCTTCAGATGTTCTAATTCTATTATGTGAGCCAGGAACAGCTATCAAACAGCTATCTTTGGTTAAAGCTAAATTGAATTGAGTTCCACTATATGGGTGCTTCAAAAGTTGTTCGGCTTCTTCTTCTTCTGAGACTTCAGGTTTAATATGGTCCCTGTGCCATGTTAACTCAAAATCAGTTAGTGGGTTGATAAGCATATTGAAAAGTTCCATACTAATAGAATCTTTATCTGTTTGCAAGATATCGCAAACAATATCCAACATCTTTTCAGTCGAATAACATTCCTGAAATGGAATTGAAAGCTCCTGAAGATCAGGATGGAGCAATCCAGTAATACCCCAAATATCAGGACTAAAATTTTTAGGCCATGGAGGAAATTGTTTCCCTCTTGTTCTCACATACGGCCAGTTACCAGCTCTGGCGTAATCGACAATCTTTTCTGCAGCAATCTTGTACTTTTCGATTTCTTGTGGAGTCAAAAAGTTCCTAATTATAACAAACCCATCCTTCTTGATCTGTTGGTCATAATGACCACTAATGACACTTGGCATATTTGTTATATTTTCGTTTGTATTTTTTACTCCACTTAGAAATATCAGTGCCTTAAATATGCTGGGAAATAATCAGGTTACATTGAACTCTTGTAATCTAAATGTAACTTCGATATAAATGTAACATAATTCGCGGAGGTCGAGCATAGAAAAACTGGGGTTTTTTTGTTGAATAAAATCCATTTTTTATAATTGTATTGACACAGAAAAATGACTATTACACTCAATTGGGGTATATTGGGGGCTGGAAACATTTCATCTCAATTTGTTCATGACTTAGTTTTGAATAATAAGGACAACAAAAGCGGAATTAGACATATTGTCAGATCGATTGGATCTTCGTCTCTTGAAAAAGGAGCAAAGTTTGTCGAAGACAATAGTATTGTTGGTAGTAATTGGGATGTGGTTCCTGACGTACAAGGTTATAAAGATTTTTTTCAAAATGATAAGGTAGATATAGTATATGTGGGAACACCTCACCCATACCATAAAGACCAAGTAAAACAAGCACTTGAAAATAATAAGCATGTTCTTTGCGAAAAGCCATTTACTATTAATAGTACTGAATTAGATGAGTTGGTTAAGTTAGCAAAGGAAAAAGGAAAATTTTTGATGGAAGCGGTGTGGACTAGATTCTTCCCGCTAATTTCTTCGTTAAAAGAACTTATATTCGAGAAGAAAGTATTAGGAAAGTTAAATAGAATATTTGTGGATTATGCTTATGATGCATCTATTGAAATATTACCGGAATCCTCAAGACTTAGAGATATTGAATTGGGAGGTGGGACTTTATTAGATATTGGTGTTTATACTCTCACATATGCTAGGGTGTTGTTAGATGAAAATGTTGGTGAAGATCATTCTGGTTTTGATTTAAAGTCATTCATGACTATTGATCCTGTTGACAAGGTAGATTATACTTCTTCTGTATTAATGAAGTATGACAATGGAGCCCAGGGGATATTAACTTGCTCAAATTACACAGACGGAAGTTTTCCATTTGCAAGATTAGAAGGCTCTAAGGGAAGTGTTGAAATATTTGCAAGTAGCGCTGGATCATCTGCTTGTCCAAAGAAGTTTAAGATTACTTTTAAAGACAATTCTCCTCCAATAGAATATGAGGATCAATCTTCCTATATTGGATTTATTCATGAAGCAAATGCTGTTGCGAAAGATATTAATGAGAGTAAATTAGAAAATTCAACCATGCCTCTCGCTGAAAGTATTTTAGTAATGTCTATGTTGGATCAAATTAGAAAAGAGAATGATTTCAAATATCCTCAAGATTAAATATCTTACATTCCTTTCTTCTTATATATTATTAGAACTCATAGATAATCAAAATAATATTAGCCTGTTGTTGATCAATTATTTATTTAAAGAAACTACGCGTAATTGATGATATTTACAATTCGTGATCCATTTCAATTTATATACTATTACCTATAGCCATATTGTCAATACCTAATAACAAAATAAACTAATAGAATATTTTAATATGATTCTGTTAAACAGTAAATGTCTGGCGCATTTTTTCTGTACCTATTACTATGACATTCAGTTTTAATCTTTCTTGTAAATTGAGGAGCCCCACAGTTTACAACTGCCAATGACATTGAGTATCCATTTCTTAAACTGGATATTTTCTCAACTTCCTGGTCAATCTGCTCTTTAGTATCCAATTTTGAGTAATGTTTTCTAATAGAGAGGCTAGTAGATGATGATGCATATTCCAGATCTGTTGTAAATGAATATTCACCAAAATAGCTTTCTCTTTTAGATTCTGTAATTATACCTTCTCCTTTAGTATCTTTATTTTCGAAGTTAATTTCTTCAATATTCTTTCGTCCGGAAGTTATATAGATATCCATGGCAATTATTCCTTCTTCTGCGTATTTTCTCAACTCCTTAACACAATCTGTATACCAAGACATTTGTTCCTCCTTCTTAATTGCCCAAACTACACGAATTTGGTTATTTTTAGCACGTCCAAAGTAATCACATTCAGCATCTCTTCTTTGTATGGTTCTAATTAAATCAATTGCAATAGGGAATGTAAAAGATGCACCTGAACCACCTGCAATAAATAACAAAGAATCGAAAGTAATTAATGGTTGAAATTTACCTCCATAGGGTCCACGAATTTGTGTCTTTAATTCAATTTCCTTCGGTTGATCTTGCGTAAATGATTCTTCATCATTCTCTATTCTAGTTTTCAATAGTTTTACTAACTTCTTGGTGAATCCTCCTCTTTTTCTAATTAACAATTTCATTTCTCTTGATTGAGTCACACTAGCTATAGTAAATGGATGATATTGGAGAAACCCTGCTTTCTTTACATTTAAATAAACATGTTGCCCAGGAGCCCAAGTAAGACACCTTGGGAAAAAACAATACCACCATTTACGTTTGCCAATTTCTGACTTGAACATAATAGTTACTTCTACTGTATCATCATCCAACAATCTAAATTTTGATAATTTTATTGATGGTTCTTTGCGGCTACGGTAGATTTGGTAACCCATAGTGACTATCCTGTCTATGACAAGAGAATGAATGGCTAAAATTGCAGTTGCTCTATTAGCAGAGTTGTGAAACAAAACGAATAAAAGCATAATTGCTCCAAAAACTCGATGTTGAAGAAGGAAGAACTCATAAGCTAGTTTTCTTAAAAAAGCAGGACTAGCAAAGGTCAAAAAGAAACATGAACCATATGCAATCATACCAAAGATTTCTGGTGGAATAACAATCATAACAGGAAATCCAAGGTCCAACCAGTAATAAATACACATTGTAAGGTGAGATGTTGATAATAGCCAAATGTTTCTACCTATCCACTTATGGAGGAAAATCAATTTATCTTGTGATAATCCAGTAGCGGATGTTAGTAAATCATTCTTAGCTAGAAGTAAATAAAGGAATGGTAAATTTCCAGATGCTATTCTACCCATTCTTTTACCAACGATATAATATTGTGGTTCATAATTAATTTCCTTTGTATTTATAAAGCAAAAGATACCATTAATAGCAAAGTATACAATACCAAGTATACCTATACTAGGTTGGATGTACATTATATTACCAAATGGTACTCTAATTCCATAACTCCCGTTGAATACGTCCCATATTTTAAGTATTTTAAAGTAAAATGATCTTTTTACCTGGGTTGAATCTCTAAATGATCTCAAGAACATTGGTATCCAATGAAATAAAATTCCATATAGTGCAAAGCTTACCAAACATAGTCCATATACCAACCACTCATATCTATTTCCAAATTTATTTTCATAAAAGTATTGAAGGTAGTAGGGGATGGCCATTTTATGTTAAATATAAAGATAAAAAATAAAATAATAAGTCAAAAAGGAAAATCAGTTAAATATATGGTAAAAATTTATTCTTTAATAAAATCTAAAAGATTTATTAAGATTTATTAATCAGATTAAATTTCTTGCCTACTGCTCTTTAGTATTACTCTCTTACATGAACTCTTCGTCAGGCTGTGAAATTTACGTTTACATGTGGCCAATAAGAAAATAATAAGACTTACCAAAGGGTAGCAGGAAAAAATTATCTGATTTTACATAACCATTCGGACCTATATATGGAGATATCGGTAATCTGATATATTGAAGTCTTTTTGTATTTTTTTTTTGCTATGAATTAACGAATATAATTCTTAATCTTTTTTTCTATTTCTTTCGGTATCGAAATTAATGGGGCCCTTCTCATCAATAGACTTAATGGGTTTGATTGACAAATCTAATACTTTTATGCTATTCTTTTAAGAAGAAATTGATCTTTGGGCGTAAGCGGCATCAGTTGCAAAAGAAACCGGTAGTCGTTCCGATATTAATTTGTGGCTTCCTAATATTTGTGCATGAGCGGTAAGCCCGAATATGCATAAACTTAGCGATGAAAACGATAACTTAAAATTCTTAACCGGGATTGCAATCCCACGAAATACTTATAAAAGTTTACAAATGCTACATGAGAATATATTTGAGAAACATAATTTGAGTTGTACTTGGATATAGTAATAAAGCAATCATGATCTGGTTAAAAGCATTACTTTTAGCGATTCAAATTCAATTTACTCTAGCTTCGAACTGGGACACTTACCCAACAGTCCCAAAGACCGCTAGTATTAACGGCTTCGCTGATCCAATTTATACTTTGCTTCCAACTTGTGCTAGATCATGTGTTGAAGAAGATACATCTAACACACCATGTCCATACTGGGATACTGGTTGTTTCTGTGTTATGCCGCAATGGTCTGGTGTTGTTGCTGATTGTTTCGTTGAACAATGTGACGCTGAAGATGTTGCCAGTGCCTCCAGTTTAGCTATATCTTTATGTTCTAGTGTAGGCGCAAACCAATGGTTATTGCCAGCCTCTATTTCTACTGAAATTTCGGAAGCTATGATTAGTACACACACTGCTGAAACCACTGTTGAGGGAGCTTACACTTCAGCCACCCGTACTTCCTCGACCAGTGTTAAGGAGACTGGATCCTCAAATTCTACGGTAACTGCTGCAGTCAGTTCAAACTCTACTTCTTCCTCTACTTCTAGTAAAAATGGTGGTGTTACATTAGCTTCTGCTTGTATTCTTACTGTTGTTATTCAAGTTTTCTTCTCTTTGATTATTTAGATAAATTTAAGTAGTGTATATAAATTAATTAATCAGTCACTTTCAGTAATTTTTGTAGTCGGGCGTCATACATTTAGTTCGGCGATAATTGTTTATTGCATGATTTTTTTTTATATTCCGGAATCGAATATCTTTTCCATTGTACATCATTATTTAATTTGGCTCACAAAGCTCTATCAGTATGGGGGATATAAATTGCTCATAATGGTAAAAAATTTTCTAGATTTTTCAGATAATCAGCGATTGAATACCAATCATAGTAGAATATGGTGTCGCCTATTTGGGGAATGCTACATAAAATATGCAAAGGCCGCAAATTTTTTCTCCGATATGTCCTCCAACAGTGAAAACCGACCTCGCATTAAATGGATGGGCACCATTTCGTATCATTCAGAGACGCAAATACCCATCATTGTCTAGCCATTAAAATTGCCGATTAAGATGATACAATTATAAATATGACAAGAATTCCCACTTGAAAAACAATTATATTATTCAAACAATAAAAAAAAACAATCTTATCACTCGCTAAAATGCTGTCTACCAAGTTCCTTCTTCTTGCTGCTGCTGCTGCCGTTGTCAATGCTGCTTATGATACTTACCCGTCTGTCGCTCACACTGCTTCTATCAACGGTTTTGCTGACCCAATCTACGCTCAACTTCCTTCTTGTGCTCAAGAATGTGTTAAGGAGGACACTGGTTCTACCCCATGTCCATACTGGGACACTGGATGTTTATGTGTCATGTCCACTTGGGGTGACGAAGTTGCCGAATGTATTGCTTCCTCATGTTCTGGTAACGATGTTGTCTCTGCTACCTCGTTAGGTCAATCCATATGTTCTTCTGCCGGTGCAGGTTCTTGGTTCTTAGCTGCCACTGATGTTGCTCTCTTAGAAGCCGCTGCCTCTGCTACCGCTACTGCGGAAACTTCCTCGGCGGTTACCTCTTCTGCACAAACTGCTGAAGTTTCCTCTGAAACTGTTGCTGCCTCTACTGCTGCTGATGAATCTTCTTCCGCAGCCAAATCTTCTTCTGTTGTAGAAGTTACCTCTATTGCGCAACCTAATGAAGTAGTAAGCTCCAGCTTGATCACTTCTGTTGCTGAATCTTCTGCTGCTGAAGCTTCTGCTGCCACCGTTGAATCCTCTTCTGCTATTGCTGAATCTTCTGTTGCTACCGTTGAAGTTGCTAATGGTGCTTATAACAACTTTCCAGGTGCTGCTGCCATGATGGGTTCCGTCATAGCTGGTATGTTACTTTGCTTCTAAATCTAGAGTTGACTCTAGCTTTGCATGCTCTTCATCTGTTTTATTTGGATACTGTGCTTGTCGATGACACTTAATATCAATAGTTTGATTTTCTTTTATTAGTCTTTTACTCAATTTCGTAATTGTATGAATATATTTTTATACCATTTACAAAGCTGGATAAGGTTTAATGACCGGTTTTTATTTACAACTACTATTGGAGACTTTTCTATAGTTCTAATAATATCTTTCAATGTCTAATTATAATAGGACAATACAAAAAATAGTAAACTCTGACTAATTAAAAAATCATAACACTTGATAGGCCATTAATTAGTAATTAACCGTTACTATACAATTTATTCCAACCTTAGTAGTTTCGTCGCGCGTGAAAAACACCTTAACGGTTGCAAATTAAACGAGGTCTAAAAGAGAGAATTGACTTAAAATTATAAGAAATAACAATAAGTTTATACTTGGGGCATATATGTTCCGTATATATTTTGTGTTCTTTGAAAGATAATTGTTAGGATTGAAGTATGAAAATTAAAATTCGACTTATAACCAAATACATCTGTATTTGTACGGCTGCATAACTTGACGCACTAAAAATATACCTTATTGGTCTTATTAGAATGATCGACATATTTTTTCAAATATAAATTAAGAAAAATATCACCAATATAGATTAAGCTCTGTAATTATTACTTTATAAAACTAAATAATGTCGACACAAATTGACCCTAGTAAAGTTTTGTTGTTATCTGACGAAGTTTCGGATGCTTGGAAAATATGTGTTCTTCAAGGTGTTTATTACGGAGAAAATGAATACAATGGTTCCTTGGGAGCTCGTATTTCTGCTATTTTTGTTATCTTCTTTGTCTCTACATTTTTCACTTTATTCCCATTAGCAGTAAAAAGAATTCCATCCCTTAAGGTCCCTTGGTATGTTTACGCATTTGCTAGATATTTTGGTAGCGGTGTTATTATCGCTACTGCTTTCATTCACTTAATGGATCCAGCTTATGGATCTATTGGAAGCGATACATGCGTGGGTATGACAGGTAACTGGGCAATTTATGCATGGACACCAGCTATTATCTTAACATCTGTCTTCTCAATATTTTTAGTTGATTTAGTATCAGGCGTTTATGTTGAAAAGAAATACAACGTCCAACATTCCCACGACGATATGGTTGAAGATACAATCGTTAGAAAAGACCCTGATAATATTCAATATGATAATGATAAGCTAGAAAAGGTGCTGATGGATAAGTTTTATATTAATGAATCGTCCCATTCAATTACTGAAAGTGAAATCAGTGCTAGTTTTGAATCTCAATTTGGTGCTTTCTTGATTCTTGAATTTGGTGTTATTTTCCATTCTGTTATGATTGGTTTAAATCTTGGTTCAACTGGTGATGAATTTAAAATATTATATATTGTATTAGTCTTCCATCAAACATTTGAAGGTCTAGGTCTCGGTGCTAGACTTTCTGCTATCCCATTTCCAGAAGATAAATCAAAATGGATTCCTTGGTTCTGTTGTATTGCATATGGTTTGGTAACGCCAGTATCAACTGCTATCGGATTAGGCGTTAGAAATACTTACATGTCAAGTTCATATAATACGAATATTATCCTGGGTGTCTTAGATGCTATCTCGGCTGGTATATTAATCTACACCGGATTAGTTGAACTTCTTGCTAGAGACTTTATTTTCGCTCACGATAGATCTAAGGATATTGGAAAATTGATCCTAAAAATTTTATTTACCATGATTGGTGCAGGTATCATGGCCTTACTAGGTAAATGGGCCTAAGTGATACTACTAATAATCCCTTATATCTATTTATTTCCATAAATTATACTAAAAAACAATATACATTATATCAATAGATATTTTAAAAATCTACTGGCCATGGTCAGCAGATATTTCATTCATAAAAGCATCACCATTAAAATTTATATGCGACATAATAAAATCGAAATCCATCATTGGTTCAAAATCGGTTCTGCTACGATTCCAGAATTGTTCGAGGTCCGCAAATTCCATACCAGCATTAGTTGCAAAAGAATTGAGTTGGAAACCTTTATTCTCATTATTTTGCTTCAAAGATGGGTAAAATCTCTCAACGTATTTTATGAAATATTTCATACCTGAGCATATCCTGAAACATATAAAATATCTTGCTGATAAACTTTCCATTTTGAATCCTAATTCTTCGTATTTAGCATAAAAACTTCTAGCTGTATTTTCTTCGTTGTTATAATCCACATTGATCCATGTGGAAATGCCAGAAGAATCTGGAGATTTAAAATTGTTTATAGCCTCGACGATAGAAAATTCACCATCTAAAGATCTGAAGAGAACAGTAGCTATTGAAGAAAAAACCTTTTGGCAAGCTTTCCATATTTGGGAGGCAACCATTGTTTCTAACTCAGGACCGAACATAATAGTAGGGTTATCTGCAAACTCATCACCAATTCTAAGTACAACTAATGCATTTTCGAAGGCTAGAGCCAAATATTTATTTTCAAGTTCCATATTTCCTTCCTTAGCTGCAATTTGTGCTAGTAAATAATAGTTGAGATAGAGAATTCCATATAAATTTATTCTTAAAACAAATTCTTGGGCACGGTCTACGGGATAAGTATTGAAAATTGCTCCTGAAAAGTTATACAATTGAGCAAATGTTCTTATTTTAGTGTTAAGAATATCATTCAAATCTCCAATACCACGAACTAAATCAGAGTAATTGATCGACTTACTTTCTTGGAGCATATCAATTACCTTTCTAGCTGTCTTAGCTATCAAAGCTATATTCGTCATCTGGAGATTAACAGATGGGCTATCATCTGATTCTATATCCAGCTTCATGATGCTTGTTGATAAGCAATCTTCTAATGCTGGATTAATTAAAGGTTGTGAGCCTAAATGAAAAGAATGAATTGCATCGAAATACCATAAATAAATCCAAATTTTTCTCCATATAAATTCTGCCTTGGAATTGAGAAATGACTTCGGATATGTAGAAGGATTTCTGTTAATACCATGGTATCTTGCCATTTGGATAATTATTCCTAATAAAACACCAGAATCTGTCCAAGTGTCATCGTCCTCCGGACAATGAGCCTTATATACCCTTAATAACAATGCAGCTTGGATTGTTCTTAAATTCACTCTAGAAAAAGACCCAATCGCAACTGTAAATTGATGGGCGCAATCAATATACGATGGTGTTATATTGATATTATTATTAATTATTTCATGCATAATTTCCAACTCCTCTCCTAGTAAATTATTGTCATAATAATCTTCAAATGGCAATGTAAGATATGCGAAGCGTAGCATAACTAACAACATTGAAATTGTACTAAAAGGCTTCACCCCAACAGTAGATATTTTAGTTTTATCTTTTACTGTCGTCAAAATGGGTATTAACTCTTGCATAAAGGAACCTTCATCAATAAATGGAGCAAAAGTATAGCAATATTTGAAAAAACGTTTAATAAGAATTTTAATTATATGTACAGGGGGGAGTTCGTTGGTAACATTGGTTGGTTTCTTTGTTCCTTCGTTCTCGTTGATATTTCCATATGAACACAGTAATTTGTTAAGTGGGGCTGTCTCCGAAAATTCATCAAACCCTGATTCCTGCTCTGAATAATAATCTGCAAGCATACGTTTAAAATGTTTATCATGTCCTGCAACTGACATATATGATGTTGGGCCAAAATACATAAGCTTAGCATCTTTGATTTTGAATCCACCAAATTTATCAATTAAATCGTCCATATCATTGTTATCGTATAATGTTGAGTTACTTTGCCACCCTATCAGGCCCTCACTAGAACTTGTATTATGGTCTTTCAGAGCTAATAGCTCATCTTCTAACTGCTTTATTTTAGCTTTTAAAAGTTTTATCTCTGTATTGGGTGTATCCTTGATTGATGGTGGAGATGATTGCCATGGCTGGGCTTCATAGACGCAAAATTCGGTTGTCTTATTTTGAATACAACTTGAACAGAACGGCTTCTCTTTATTACATTTGATTTTCTTTTTCCTACAAGTAAAACAAGATGTGGGGACCCTATTTCTAGTTTTTCTTGATTCCGAATTATCTTTACCTTTAGACGGTGCCATAGTTGGTTACAAGTAAATTAAAAAGATGTGAGCAATCTTTTGATTAAAATATGTTAAAGATTATTCGAAGGCTTTGTTTCACATGACTACAAACTTAATCCTGTATGAAACTATCAACACTTTTTATCGTTATTTGGCTCAAAATAATGATAAAAAAAAAGATTAGATCAAGAGGCTTACTTAGCTAATGATTTCCAATTGCCTCATACATCTAGAAGCAAATATCTCGTATAGATTGCCGTATGATTATTGGAACTAGTCTTTCTGGTTCAAAAAAATTTGCTACCATTATCATTTCGACATCTTAATTGCGGTAATTCCGATAAATTTTGTTTGCAAAAAATCATGAAGTCACAAGTCAAATAGATTTCTCTAATATATAAATTATAAGAAAATAGATAACATAATCCTTTTTATTTGCTATTTCAAATGGAATTATCTAGAATAAAAGGTTTTTTCGTTTTTTTCGTTTTTTTCGTTTTTTTCGTTTTTTCGTTTTTTCGTTTTTATCAGATTTCTCAAAATTTTTTCTTTTTTTAATAATAAGCTGTATAAGTGAAATTTAATTTCAATAATATTCTATGAAAACGCTTTGAAATTCTTAGTTTATCTGAAAATTACCGCATTTCTGCTCTTTAAACCATAACCTAAAAATTACGACTCCAATACAAGGTTTATTTTTTACTGTTACCTAAACAATAATCAAAAGTATGATTTTCAAGAAATAAGAAGAGCTTGCTAATTCCAAATAATATAAATAAGGTAATTTTGTAGCAGCATATAAAATGCTTGCTCAGATCTGTTTTTGAAAGTACACTTCTTGGTATCAACTCAAAACGAATTTCGAACTAATTGCGCACATGTGGGGAATTTAGATTCTCCTGACTTCATTTGCATATATGAGATCTTAAATATTATTTACATTGTATATTTACACAATACACGAACCTATTCGATTTTTTGTCACGAAGACGAACCGGAGATGAAAATTTTGAAAAATACGAATTCCTGCCTAATGTGTCGGCATTCTTATGCCTCGAAGAATAGCACACCAATAAACACATTGGAATCATGTAATATTAACGCCTCTCCGCAATGTATAATAATGGTTTAAACATAGCTGAAATTTGAACAATGGACTGTTATCTAGAACATTCTAATGTTCGGACAGGTACCGTGAAGAATGTTACTCAAAAGTATAATAATAAACATTCAGGAATGAAAAAGCACCATTTCTTAGATTAGATTTGGGAATCTAACCGTTGCTGCATTATCTATCATTAAATACTATTTATCTATCGTAGCATGAATAAAATACCTTAAAATAACCTAAAGCATAACTCCTTATTCTCTGGTGACGGATCTTTTTCTCGCGGCATCAACTGGACTATGGGCAAAAGTTGAGCAGTTTAACATATTGGGAAAGCAATTATATTTTACATGACGTATACGCTTCTTGATTCGTTCAAGCGTGCATGATGTATAGTTGTACTTATATTATATTGTTTATTCATATTTGTCTTCTCTTCCGAAAACATACACATCGACATCCCGTTTGGGTGGCGATTATGTATGTACATATGCAGTACAACAAAATGCTATTATTCGAATCATGCGATAATTTTTTTCAGTTTCCGCGATGATCGGCCTCAAGATATCAGTATTAGTAAAATACCATAACCCTTACATCTGGAAGGGGCTGGCTCTGGTTAAATGACAAATGTGCTAATATGAGAAGGAGCAAGAGTTTCTAGGGAGGAAAATTTAGCATAATTGGTATGTATGAACCACTAAACAAGCATACCACATTAAATAAACGATATTGAAGATTAACATTAATTGTTCTTCATATTATGGACAATAGCCTGTATAACTGAAATCCATTCATCGCTACTGCATGAAAAAGGAGGTTTCTGTTGTTGATAGGCCGAAAACGTTTATGCAGAACTTAGCTGCATTATGTAGGCAGTCGTTCCTGATAAAGTCGCGTTGGCTATGCATCGGACAGTTCGCAACTAATGAACCTTGAACGATATTCATTCCTTCAAGATTATTTAAAAGAAGCAAATATCCACTCTATAACCAGGGCTTTGCATAATAATTCTACTACCATACGTTCGCTAATTCTCAAAAATTAAGATGGTTAGATTATTAAATACCGCCTTCGCTGCTTGTGCTTTCTTAGCATCCAAGGTTATTGCCGCTCAGGCCTCATGTAACGTTAACGATGTATCCGTTGGTGAAGTTGATTTAGAAACCGGAGAATGTTCGTTCGATGTTCCAGGTTCTTTTGATGTCTATGCTGAAATCTTTTCTTTAGAAGATTACAGATCTTCTTTCTACTACGCTCTTGTTAACAATATCAAATACTATCCAGATATTGCAAATGCTGGTAGAGATATCCAAATTCCAGCTTTAGATGCTTACGAACACGCTCCAAAAGTTTTCCACGTTGTAGCTTCTGAAACTCCTGCTTCTAACTCCACTGCTTTTATCAAGAGAAAGATGAATGAATTTAACAAGAGAGATGCCGTTGCTGATGTTGTTGCTTACTTGAAGACCCTTGAAGGTACCGAAGTATCCAATCTTGAATTTAGCGTCACTCTTATTACTAGCTCTTCAGCTTCAGCTTCTGGTCCAATCTCAAGCGGTGCTGCTTCTGGTACTGCCACTGAAACTGTTGAATCTACCACTGTTGTTACTATTACTTCTTGTTCCGACAACAAGTGTAGTGAAACTACTGTTCCAGCTACCCCAACCCTTACCACTGAAACTATTAACGGTGAGACCACTGTTTACACCACCTACTGTCCACTTACCGACTCTACTTCCACTGAAACTGTTGAATCTACCACTGTTGTTACTAT
>JAJMIA010000065.1:0-25771 GCA_030583345.1 Schwanniomyces pseudopolymorphus | reverse complement strand
AACAACAACAACAACAACAACAACAACAACAACAACAACAACAACAACAACAACAACAACAACAACAACAACAACAACAACAACAACAACAACAACAACAACAACAACAACAACAACAACAACAACAACAACAACAACAACAACAACAACAACAACAACAACAACAACAACAACAACAACAACAACAACAACAACAACAGATTCAAATGCAACAAAGCCAACAGCACCAGCAAATGCAACAACATGCTGCATTATCTCAAAAGGCTAATTTATCTAGAAATAACATTACTGGACCATCACAAAACGATAATACTGGACAATCTAGTCAGATTTCACACGATAAAACTAAAGAACATATACCTCAACAGTTACAACTGCATTTACCAAATGGCCAATATGCATTTGCAGGTAATAATGACGATATGTTCAATCCCATGGATTTTAATCCTAATATGCCTCCAAATTCTCTTGACCTTGGTGAACCTTCAGATCATTTGAAGAACGCAAATATTGATATTATAGGTGGTGATTGGCTCAGTCTGATAGATTCGGGACCTACATTTACATAAACTGAAAATATAATTCTTCTAATTCATTTTGCATATACCATTTCAATGCTAGTCATAATTTTTCTAATATTATAACTTTTTAAACTTCATATTCACAGTCATTTTGTGGAGTTATCATCCTGCATATATACAGTAATTAATTTTTTTACAAATAAGATAAACAGTTAGTGCAATGATTATTACAATTAATATTGATAAATAACAAATTAGGATCGCTAGACGACACGTAAGACTCAAAAAATAGACTTGAGAATAGATTATTCATAATCCTAGGGATGGCGAATAATGGTCTAATGGATTTATCTGTAAGTGACTGGGGCATTGAAGAAAATAGTAAATACCGAGGATATAATATAAAGAGTTCATCAAATGATCTTCTTTCGAACTATATTAAAAGTAATATAAAGCTCGTGAATGTAAATGCAGTATTCTGGGAAAAATTCAAGTATCAAATAGTAATTTCAAATCTTCTAGATTATGGTATGGTTTTGTCGAAGAACGATCAAGCCATAAATCATCTACTTGCATTGAACAACCAATACTCGGGAGAAAAGATGTTATTCAATAATGGGTATATCAAACTACTGTCTTCAAATCATATATATCATTTATGGTTAAAGAGCTCCTCGTTGAAGTCGATATTAACAATTGTCAACCTAACCATACAATTAAAATCACAAAATAAGAATTCAAAGTCTACATTTGAACTCTTCAGAATATTGTTAATTTTATCTACTAGGATAATTAAATTACACAATTTGAGGATAAAAGTGTTATCGCATAAAATACTAAAAGACTCTAAGAAATATCTAATATTAAACTGTAAACTCAATCGAAAATTCATAGTGTACATGATAAAATTGAAAAACTCGAATATACTAACCAATATCAACATCACAAACAATCTAAAAATATTAGAACTAATGAATAATAGTTTGGAACTTTTAATTTTTAATTTGAAATTTTCAATAGCAAAATTGTTACCATATCAAAATGGGGAAATGTTAGAAAAGTATTGTGAAATTAATAAAATAAAATTTGAATTTCTTACAGATGAAGAAATCTCTTTAAATGATGTATGTGAACCTTTGGATAGGAATATTAATCTTGTTATTTTGAAATTGAATAAGTTCACTAATCTAAGAAAGTTCTTGATATCGCAATTCTTGATTTTTGATTCAAATTATAAATCAAACTTCTTTTTAAACAAACTTCAGAACCATTTCCAAGTGGCGAATATCAAAAACAGACATCTAGGAATTTTGAATAAGTTGTTGTTGATGGATAATATATTTAAAGAGAATAACGACCATCTTATGAATTTTAACTCCATATTTGAGAATTTTGATATAATGAGTATAAATGAAAATAATAATTTAGATTCAATTAAAAACAATGAAAATATTTTGCATATGATTGGAAATGCAAACAGGAGAAATAACTGTGAGCCCAACAATTTAAATTTGGAAAAATTAATAAACAAATTTTCTAATTTATCTACGAATTTGAAATACTTTCAGAAATATAATGAAAGTACTCATTATAATGAAGACGAATTTAATGAGAAAATAACGATTTTTGAACAATTCGGTAATGATTTAGATCAGATTCTTGAACTACATCAATTAAGTCTAGCAGAAATGAACAAAGAATTAATTTATAAGGGCAAGGACTTACAAAATGAAAGTAATGCATATTATGGTTCAGATGTGGAGCTTAAAGCATTTCGTAATGCCACAGTCAAGAAGAGAAATTCTCTTTTCTCGCATCATTCAAATTCAGCGCATTCTAGTGTCTTGAGCGGTGGTAATCCGGATGTTAATCTACAATCCAAAAAAAATAGACGTCAATCTCCAGGTCTATCTTTGGGCCTTGTAAAAGTAATCGAGGAAAATTTAGGCAAAAGTTCTACCCATAATCATTCAGGCTTTCATGAATCTTATAATTCTAGCGCATTGGAAAAACTACAAAATAATTCAAATAGTAGTTTCAATCGATTTTCTACTAATTCCGCTACATCAAACGTTAGTGGCATATCTGATCTCATAAACTTAACCGAAATAACGTCTTTAGAGGATAATAATAATACTCATGAATTATTGTCTAAGGCGCAATTAAGAACAAAGCTAGAGGAAAACTTTAATAAGATTTATAACAAAGAACAATCTACACAGATACCCATAAAACCTGTCGATGATCCAATATTAGACTTCAAAATGGAATCTTTAGATAAAACCTTTTTAAATCAATTGGATACCACTTTATTATCAATTGTTAATGAAGGTGATGATAATGATAATGATAATAATACAAATATATGATAGATGATAAATAATATATAATGTGTATATACTATATTGAGAAGATACTATTTTTTTTACGTATAGCTAAATAAGTTATACTGTAACAACTAATTCAATATTAAACATATTATGTATCCTTGGAAGTATTAGTATTTTGATTTTCCAATGAAGTAAATTCGTTTTCTTCATTTCCGCCCAATAATAAAAATGCTACATCTTTCTTCTTGTTTTCCTCTTTTTCTTTTTTATTAGCTTTTCCTTCCATAACAACTTGTTGAACTTGCTCTTTTTGTTTTGCTCTATCTCTCATTCTTTCTTCAATTGTTCCTTTAGCTAATAACCTATATACTGTTACCTGCTTTGTTTGACCCAATCTATGTGCCCTATCCATAGCTTGGGAATCAATAGTGGGGTTCCAGTCAGAATCATAGAATATAACAGTATCTGCCGCTGTTAAATTAATACCCAAACCACCAGCTCTGGTGGATAGCAAAAATATGAAAATTTCTGGCTTGGTTTGCCAGTCATGGACCAAATCTCTACGGTCATCTAACTTAGAAGATCCATCCAATCTAATGAACTTATGCTGTCTATAAGTTAAGTATTCTTCCATTAAATCCATCATCTTCGTCATTTGGAAATAAACTAAAACTCTATGATCATTCTTTTTTAAATCGTCGAGTAACTCATCCAATTTGGCTAATTTTCCTGATTCTGTAATGAATCTATTCATAGAAGGCATTCTTATATTAGAATAATCAATAAATTTGTTAATAGATCTCGGTAACATTCCTGATTTTGGATAGTCCGAAAGAGGTACATTTTTTTCCATTAATATCATCTCATTGTTTAATGACATAGGCATTAAATTTGACCTCACTTCACTGTTAAACAAGACGTCATCGATTTTTTTTTGGAAAGAATAACTATCAGTGGATACAGAAATAGGAGGTGCCGACACAGTTCTTTCAGCTGCTGGATCCATAGTATTAAGTCTCAAATCTTCATACACTCTATCACGAATATTATATAACTCCTTCATATAATACGAATTTTGCTTTTCGGCATTCTTATTGTGATATTCATTAATTAAGAGAAGCTTATTGTTTGGCAAGAAATCACCTTCATATAAGTAATTGTATCTATTTGTTTTGTTGTAATTGATATCAGTATATTCCATATTATTAATCGACCTTTCGATAAGGTCTTTTTTACTTAAACTTTTAAGTTCTTGGGAGGAAGTATCAACAAACTTTAAGAAGCCAAACTCATCATTTTCTATAGTATTATTTGGATCATAAATGTTGAACATACTATATATTTTTTCTTTAGAGCCAACATTGTTAGTAAAAGAGGGTAACAACAAATCATTTCGAATTAGCTTTGGTAAATAATATTCAATCAAATTTTCAGAAGTATAACTAACTTCAAGATCATTGGATTCCCTTAAGAAAGAGCTTGTTTCTGCAAATTTATTGAATGCAAAACCCGATTTAACATCCGCTCTTTCAAATAGATCCGGATGGTTACATACTTTTCTAAATTGCATAACAAGATTCATTAATGATTGTTCATCACCATTGTTGTTATTATTCGCTGAATCCAATAAGTCCATGATCGAAATTTGTGATTTCAACATTTGGTAGTATTTGTTCTGTCTGTTAGTTAAATTACACATAATATCGATTTCCACTTTATCGCCTAATTCGCTTTGAACATTCTTCTTGATACGTCTTAACATAAATGGTTTTAATATAACATGCAATCTTCTCAATTGTTGTTCATTTAACTGAGTATTCGATTGGGCATGACTTTCAATATCCTTTGAGAACCAATCACTAAATTCATCATGTGAATCAAATAATGATGGCATAATAAAATGTAATAAAGCCCACAATTCTTGCATAGAGTTTTGAATTGGGGTACCTGTTAAAAGTAACCTGTTACGACATGAGAATGACAATAAGGATTTCCATCTAGATGATTGAGATGATTTAATCGCTTGCGCTTCATCCAAAATCATATATTGCCATTTCATTTTTTGAAAGTATGCAGCATCTGCAACTACTAATTGATATGAAGTAACAAGTACATGGAAAGGAGCATCTTTACCATATCTAACGTTCTTACGATCCCAAAATTTTCTCAAGATTTTACGATCTTTAGCATTTCCCCAGTACGGTAAAACCTTAAAATCAGGAACAAACTTTGTGATTTCTTGTTGCCAGTTATGTAAAGTTGACGCTGGTGTCACAACCAAGAATGGACCCCATATATTGTGTGCTTCTGCTAAGTATGCCAAAACAGAGATACTTTGAACGGTTTTACCTAAACCCATTTCATCCGCCAATATACCATTAATACCTTGTTCGTACAAATTTGCTAACCAGTTTAACCCTTTAACTTGGTACTCCTTCAATGTACATTTTAATAAGTTAGGTTGCGATATACTAATGTCCCCCATTAAAGTAGGGTTTTGGAAATTCATTTCCTCTCCATTTGTATCAGGATTCTTTAATGGTTCTTTGTCAAACGACTTTGCTTTTGATTGTGCGGCTTCCAATGCATTTTGGGCATTGGCAGCAGCAGCTTGGTTTAATGCTTCATCATCTTCGTTGTCAAAATCAATAGTACTAAAATCAGTTTTCTTGCTTGAATCAACATTTGTATATTTATCGTAATGTGAATTATTGCCTTTGAACTGGACATTGGGGTCGGAGTCTTTTCCTTCAATTTCATCTGTTTTGATCTTTTTACCAATAAAATGCGAATATAATTCTGTCTGAGTTATTAAGAAGTTCAACTTCCTAGATTGCCTTTTCGCTTCTCTTTCTTCTTCCTCTTTCTTAGCTTTGTCGATTAATTCTTTTTCGTATTTCTTTTTCAATTCTCTTTCAATTCTTTCGTTACGTTTCCAGAAATTAAACATTTCTCTCATAGCTCTTCTAGCTTTAGTAGTTAAATCCTTTTGGTTTTTATTATTCTTAAGCTGCCATCTTTTGGCTTCTCTTGCAGCAAGAATGGAGGTTTTTTTTAAATTTATCATTTTTGCTTGCGCCGATTGTTGCATCAATCTACTAACTTTAGGACCATCCTTTCTAGACAAATCTTTCCAAATTGATACAAACGTATTATCATATTGTTTTGTAATTACCTTTTGTTCTTTAAGACTGATTTTCAGTCCTTCTTCTCCTTCAGATTTAACATTTAACTTGAGTTTGATTTTTCCATCTGTGGATTCTTCGTCTCCGATATCCTCAGTATTTATTCCAGATGCACCTCTTCTTGCTCTCTTAGAAATTGGTTCGTCTGTAATATCAGTTTTTCTCTTCCCTTTACCTTTAACTTTCTTTCCAGGGGTAGAAATAGAATCTATATCCTTGTTGTCAGGCTTTTTTCCCCTGCCTTTCAATGGTGCTTTCTTTTTAGGAGATTTAGAACTAGTATCATCAAATTTTTTACCATCTCTAGTAGATCCCCATTTGAATTCTTTGTTATCTAATATTTTACCTTCCAAAACTTCACCCCTAGATGACATATCTTCAGCGACTATTCTTTCAATATAGTTGCTATTAATTTCCGACATTCTGTCTATATTACCACTCAATTGATCTTGTTCCACTTTCAATATTTTATGGTTATTTGACTTTCTTAAATAATTATCAATTTGGTTTATTTTATTAACTTTAGATTCAAATTCTGATACATATGGCGTTCCGTTGGCATATTGATCAAAGTTTCTATCAATCTCCTCCTCGTCAGACAAAATTACAGGATTAGATGTCGGTCTGGCAACTACAGACTGGACGATATCTAGTATTCCTTGGGTTCTTACTTTTCCATTAGATTCCTCATCATATGTTTCGTGTTTCATTTCATTTGCTATAGATATACCATTACTAACTCCTGTGGAATTCACAGGTGTTAATCCATCACCATTGCGCTCTAGAATCTGCGTGGTGCTCACCTGATCATTAGAAAGCATAGATGATATATTCATGATTCGTATTATAACTTTCCTTCTATCCCTATATGCTTTGTATACCTCGGTGGTAATGTCTTGGATTAATTACCGGTAAGGATTTTTTTTTTGGTTTACGCTCAGCAAGGGAGAATGGATGTGGCCATTGAGCGCCTGTTTTAAAAATTTCGTTTGATAGGTCCTACTATGCTTGCAAAAAAACACTACACAGAATAGAAACAATGAGATTTAACTATATATATATATATATATATATATATATAATATGATACATATATCATGTTGATAACTATATTTTACTTCATTATGTCACTCTATAAATATTCAGGTTGTACGGTTACCTGGGAAAGCGCTAGCACAAACTAACAATCCAACGAACACTAATTACCGCGATTTATGAAGAAAATTTGATTTTGTCTGGGTTAACTTGAGGTGAGTATGGCCCAATGTGGAAATTTCGATACTATTGACATATTCCGGTAGATCTCACACCGCTGTTAAAGTAAGGAAATGTCGACCCCAAACATAATGCGCGTGACTAACGTGTGCTTCTGGCTTAATATTCTTATTATATACGGTAAGTTGACGGTATAGATTGAATATCTTCACGTGCATTATTTTACCGGAATCTCAACTGAAATATGGTTAAATATATTTGCCTCCGAAATTTCTAATTCAAAATTACCATTTGTAATACACATAGCAGAAATCGACTATAATATTCATTCAAATTCACAAAATGGAACACCCAGCTTTTACATTATCAGGTTTATGTGCTGTCGGAGGAATTATGGGATATGTCCGTAAGGGCTCCGTTCCGTCCTTGGTAGCAGGTACTGCAATTTCAATTGTGTACGGTACAGCTGGTTATCTTTTGAAAAGGAATGCCGACTGGGGTTTAGAATTGGCATTGGGTGCCTCGGCAACAGTTCTTGTTGCTGGTGTAGGTAGATCTATTCCAACATCTTTCAAAAAGCCTATTCCATTGGTATTACTTGGTCTTGGTAGTGTATCTACTGCTTATTACGCTAAGAAGTACAATGAATTCTACCCATTCCTTTAGTTAGTAGAATTGAATAAGAATCGTCTCAACTAAAAATTGTGATGGTCATATGATATATGTAAATAGAGTTAAAATATGAGAATGAATGTTTGTAAATGATTTAAAAGCATGAATGACAACAATGCTACCGTTATGTAATAGTAATAAATATAATAAACCGTTTCAAGTGGCAAGCAAGCTTATCTTTTGGTGTGGTTATTATGAATTTGTACACTCGGATTAATCGATCCATGAGTTTTGTACAAAAAATCTGCTTCAGGTATTTTCCAGAGAAAAAATATTCCTAGCAGAACTACAACAGTTGAATTTATAACTATGTCATTTATTGCTAATATATATATATAACCTAACTGTGTAGACATGATTTTTAAGTCTAAAAGTAATCAAATAAAAACCTAAACAACTAATTGTAGGACCAAACCCAGTAGAAATGAAAAGTCTCGTTTAAAATCGTAATGCTATAGTATATCAAATCACCTTAAGGTGTTCAATTTAATTCAATAATAGATACTGACCTATCTCTACCTGCATTATCCTTATTCTCTTCTTTGTTAACTTGTTCAGCTGGAAGTAAGTTAGGAGAAGAAGTTGGAGATACATCTGGTATTAAAAATGGCTCCGAGACCTCGGTTGACAAGGTTAAGAAAGTATCTGGTAATTTGAACATCTTGTGGTAGGCGGACATGTTTTTAGTGATAGTATTTGTTTGGTCTATTTGAATAAAATATATATTAAAATAAAAACTTGAGACATTTGCCCATTTAAATAGTGTTCCATTCTGCCGATTAGCCACTTTTTTCGCTAATCAAAGTCCGAAATTGAATCACTCCGATGACTCTACCCCACGGGAAATTTTCATTATCAGTGACTGGGCCGACCACTTAAAACATTTTCTCGCGATTATTAATCCGGATAATTCAAACTTTATTGCTCCGACTACCGTATACTTGACTCAAATTCAGCGTAAATTGAAGACCAGAGATGCATAATATTTTCCAATTACAATAAGCAGTAGTGTAGTCACATCAATCTCCCGCGCCACATGTAAGTCAGTTAAGCATGTAAGGAAATATCTCTTTCCCGGGAATAGTTATGGTTTTTTTATGGAAATTAAGCCTTTTACCCGTTGTAACACCCCTAAACCTTACCACTATCGGGATGCCATACCTATAAGCAAGTTTATTAATGTCGTTGAACGCGTAGAGGTAGTTGAGTTGAGTGATTTACGGATGTATCTAATTAACTCTGAAATTATGCAGCTCAAGCATTCTTATGGTTTTTTTTGTGTGATTTATGGTAATAAACTGGTTTATTAGCGTATCATAATTATTAAGTTATGATTAAACAGGTTTATGTATATATAACATATTTGTTATCATTAGAACTTTCATAAAATTTATCAACCTTCTTTTTTCACAAACTTTTAACATAGGCTATATGTATCTATTAAATCCCCCGTTTTATATGCATTCTTATAATATCTATTCCTAATCCCCCTTACGTAAATTTAATATCATTTTTCATACTTTCATTAAGAAATACCCCTTATCTATATAACGTTTATTGATACACAATATTATTAGTTTTATTTCTTCGATACTGTCTATTAGACAGTGTTTTACATGATAATAGTATATGTTTTCCTATATAAAATTACTATGTTTTCATTCACTCAGATTTCAATCACTGGAATAATATGTAACGGTCTAGAGATTAGATTTAAAAGCCCTATCCTAAAGTCATGTATTCGTCACGTGTTTGAGAATTTCTTACTAAAATTAATTGAAATTAAAATGATATATTAAGTCTTATTAAATACAAGTATATAGTACGTTACAAAACTTAAGCAGAAGCTTCTTCTTCAGCGGCAACAGCCTTGTAGGATTTGACAGTTGGGGCTGGGATGATTTCGTCTTCATCCTTGGCTTCAGCAATCTTAACAGCATCTGGTAAGGCTCTTGGACCGAATCTGTTAGAAGCTGGGTCTCTCATAATCTTAACTCTGATACCTAAGACACCTTGTCTCATTAAGACGTGTCTAATAGCAATATCGATGAAGTCCTTGGTTGGTTGACCAGAGTGGATCATGAAACCATCGGCATACTTTTGAGCCTTGGCTCTAGCACCTCTCAACTTACCAGAGACGACAACTTCAACACCCTTAGCACCAGCGGCCATGGCAAATCTTAAGACACCGTAAGCAGCTCTTCTGACTGGTAAACCGTTCAATAACTTGGACTTTAAGGCTTCGGCTTGGACAGCAGCAGATAATCCTCTGTCCTCAACTCTTTCAGCGAAGATGACAATTCCATCAGGAGATAACTTGAATCTCTTGACAATTAAAGAGGTTAATTCGTGGATTCTTCTACCTTGTTCACCTAAAACACCTTGGGTGTTAGAAGCCTTAACAATAACTTCTAACTTAGCTGGGGTCTTTCTGACTTCAACACCGGCGTAACCTTGTTCGGCTAATTCTCTGGTGAAGAATTCGTTTAATTCAGCGTAGAAGACACCGTCAGCAACTAACTTTCTTTTCTTGGATAAGATTGCGTTAACCATTTTTGTTTATGATACTAAAGAATAAATTATAACTTAGAATTGAAATCTGAAAAACTTTTTTACCAAGTGCGTTATGAAAAATTTTTCACAATATCTAATTGTAGTTTCCACGACTGTAATTTTACTACTTGGCTTACGTAATCGCTTATGTCGCAGATATTGAGAGTGGCTGCAAGCATAGCTACCATACACAGTATAGTTTAAAGCTGATATAATTATGATATTAACATTATATAAAATACTATGAAACATATATTAGGAAATAAATTTGTAATTTTAGTAGTCATCACCAACCCATTTTCTTGCAGATCTGAATAATCTGATCCAAGGTCCATGGTCACCCCATGCTTGACCTTGTTCTGTTGGGTACCAAGAATTAGATTCTTTTCTTGTGACTCTTTCTGGATGTGGCATCATGGCTAAAACTCTACCATTTGGAGTAGAAATACCAGCAATACCTTGTGGAGAACCGTTAGGGTTGAATGGGTATTTCTCAGTTACTTTACCATAGTTGTCAACATATCTAATAGAAGTTAAACCACTGGATACAAAGGTAGCCTTTGAGTCATTGGACTTGAAAGAAGCTCTACCTTCACCATGTGCAACAGCGATAGGAAGCTTGGACCCTTTCATACCGTTCAAGAAAACGGAGTTGCTGTTATCATCAGTTACTTCAACCATGACAAATCTAGCTTCATATTGTTCTGAAAGGTTTCTTTCAAAAGTTGGCCAGTTTTCAGTACCTGGTATTAATTCTGCAATTCTACTGAAGAATTGACAACCATTACAAGCACCAAAAGCGAAAGTATTATCTCTTTCTTGGAAGAACTTTCTAAATTCGTTACGAGCTCTTTCGTTGAATAAGACTGATTTAGCCCAACCCGCACCGGCACCAAGAACATCACCATATGAGAATCCACCACATGCAGCTAAACCAACAAAATCATCTAAGGTGATCTTTCCAGTTAATATATCTGACATATGAATATCGTAAACGTCAAACCCAGCTTGTTGGAATGACCAAGCCATTTCTTGTTGAGAATTAACACCTTGTTCTCTTAAGATAGCGACCTTAGGTTTACTCTTGAATAACTTAACACCTAAATCATCAGAAACGTCGTATGATAATTGGTAAGAAATACCTGGATCATTGCTATCACTAATGGCTTCAAATTCTTCAGCGCTAGTCTTTGGATTGTCTCTTAATTTTTGTATGTGGTAGGATGTCTTAGTCCATAATTCTTGTAAGTGGTCACGTGTTTTTTCATACACAGTAGAACCGTTGAAGTTAATGGTAACATTTTGGCTAGTGAAGTTTGGCTTACCGATGGCAAATATATAATCCTTGGAAACTCCATTAGCTTCGAAAATTTCAACAAAGTTAGAATAATCGGCTTTCTTGATTTGGAAAACAGCACCCAATTCTTCATTGAATAATTCGGTTAATAAATCATCACCTTCAAGCTGTAATTCAACACCAGATCTAGAAGCGAAGGCCATTTCAAGAACAGTTGTGATCAAACCACCTTCAGATCTATCGTGATATGACAATACTGGGAATTGCTTGTGTAAGACAACTAAAGTTTGTAAAAATGATTTGAATAGTTCGTGGGAATGAACTGTTGGGGCACTATCACCAACCTCCTTATAAACTTGAGCTAAAGCAGAACCACCTAAGGCTTTATTAACCTTGGCTGCTAAGTCAACAGAGACTAACAACGTTTCTTCATTGACATTTTGTAATTGTGGAGTCCATGTCTTCGAGGTATTATCCACAGGAGCAAAGGCAGTAACGGTTAATGCCAATGGTGCTGTAACTTCCTTATCGTCCCACTTCATCTTCATGGACATGGAATCCTTACCAACAGGAATAGAAATACCCAAGTCTGGGCATAAATCTAATCCGATGGCTTGAACGGCTTCGTAAAGTTTAGCACCCTCACCATCATGTGAAGCAGCAGACATCCAGTTAGCAGATAATTTGACCTTTTCTAAAGATGAGACATCAGCAGCGAAAATGTTCAATAATGATTCAGCTACACACATCTTTGCAGAAGCAGCAGCAGAAATTAAGGCTAATGTAGGCTTTTCACCCATAGATAATGCTTCACCGGTAGATAAAACGTTTTCAGACATAGAAGTAGCAGTAACACCAACATCAGCAACTGGAACTTGCCATGGACCAACCATTTGGTCTCTATCAACTAAACCAGTAATGAATCTATCACCAATGGTAATCAAGAAATTCTTAGAGCCAACTGCTGGCAATTGTAAAACCCTTTCAATAGATTCAGACAACTCTAAGTTCGATGTTTCGAAAGGCTTGAGTTTTAATTCTTGAGTGACAGCAGTTCTGGACATCTTTGGAGGCTTACCAAATAAGACTGACATTTCCAAATCAATTGGGGTTGTGTTCAATAAAGAATCCGTTAAGACTAATCTCTGTTCAGTAGTAGCTTCACCGACAACTGCAAATGGAGCTCTTTCTCTTTCACAAATCTTAGCAAACAAGTCAAATTTTTCTGGGCTGACACCTAAGACGTATCTTTCTTGGGATTCATTACACCAGATTTCCATAGGAGACATTCCTGGCTCTAAAGATAAAATAGCTCTTAATTCAAACCTGGCTCCTAAATCATTATCATGAACTAATTCTGGTAAAGCGTTAGATAAACCACCAGCACCCACGTCATGAATAGATTGAATAGGGGTATCTTTAGCGCCTAAAGCTACACAAGCGTTAATGACTTCTTGGGCTCTTCTTTGGATTTCTGGGTTGCCTCTTTGAACAGATGCAAAATCTAAAGCAGCAGAACCTTCACCAGATGCAACAGAAGAAGCGGCACCACCACCTAATCCGATTAACATAGATTGTCCACCTAAGACAATTAATTTAGCACCAGGAGTGATCTTGGTATCCTTCAAGGCCAATTCTGGTCTGATGGCACCCATACCACCAGCCAACATAATTGGTTTGTGGAAACCTCTAATTTCAGTCTCACCCTTATAATTTTCAATCTCAGTTGTTAAAGTTCTAAAGTAACCGTTAATAGCAGGTCTACCAAATTCGTTATTGAATGCAGCAGATCCTATTGGAGCTTCGATCATAATATCCAATGGAGCAGCAATGTGATGTGGCTTACCAAAGTCTCTTTCCCATGGTTGCTTGAGGTTTGGAATGTTTAAATCAGAAACTGTGAAACCAGACAAACCAGCCTTAGATTTGGAACCTCTACCAACAGCACCTTCGTCTCTGATTTCACCACCAGAACCAGTAGCAGCACCTGCAAATGGAGATACAGCAGTAGGGTGGTTGTGTGTTTCAACCTTAACTAGAGTATGAACTCTTTCATTAATTGATTTCCATTGTCTGGTATTTATATCTGGTGTAAATAAACTACCCTCTGGACCTTCAAATACAGCAGCATTGTCAGAATAAGCAGAAATAGTGTACTCTGGATTCTTGCTATGCGTATTTCTAATCATCTTGAATAATGAAAGATCTTTTTTTACACCATCAATAGTCCAGTCAGCGTTGAAAATTTTATGACGACAATGCTCGGAGTTAACTTGAGCAAACATAAACAATTCCACATCAGTAGGATTTCTGCCAATAGTTTCATTGAAGGCAATCATCAAGTAATCGATTTCACCTTGATCTAAGGCTAAACCTAATTCCTTATTAGCCTTTAATAAATTATCCTTTTCAGAAATATCAACGGAAACCAATGGTTTTGGTTGGTGGTGCTCGAATAAATCGTTGTATTTAGGAGCATGGGCACCAAGATATAAGGTTTGGGTCATTCTATCAAAAATGGTTGTCAAGATCTCACCAGAAGTTAAGTGGCCACCTAAAGGAAATTCGGTCCTAATTATTAAACTTAAACCACGTTCAATTCTTTCGACTAATTCGCCTAAACCACAGATAGAAGCAATGTCTGTGGCCTTGGAAGACCATGGAGAAATAGTACCAGGCCTTGGCAACACTCTAATTAAGTAGGTATTTTCATCTAACTGAATGGAAGTAGTAGAATCGTCACCACTAATGGTAGAAGCTTCGATCAATCTCTTGGTTAATGGAGTATCATCAACTGGAGAGTCATAAGTCAATAATATCTTAACCAACTCTAATTGTTTATCGCTTAAGTCCTTTTTCAAGGAAATGTAATGTGTGAATGTAGATGTAACTTCCTTAATGATAGATCCCGCATTCAACTTCTTTTCAATTTCCTGAACCAAGTTATTGATTCTAAAAGGTGATAAAGCCTTTGGACCAGGTAAAATGAGAAATTTATCACTACTCATTTTAAGTTGGGAACTAAATTGAACTTTTGAACTTTTTAGAAAGTAGGGTTAGGGAAAGCAAGTAAATTACCGTGATACCTTAAACTTTTTAAGAAAAACCAATTAAGAGATCAACTGCTCAATTTAAGGAATCCGAAATAAAATAATTCTTAATTAAACAGAGTAACTGTCTTGACTCTGTCATCGCGAAATTGATGGCCAAGTATAAGTCGTGTGTAGACCGATTAATATTTGCGATGCCCTCTTTTAAATTGATAATCTATGATTACTTGTTGAATAATACTACAGAAAACTAGTAATGGCCCAAGGAGAAATAACTTTAAAAAATAAGAAACCTGCAAGAGTCACTAAGAAGCAAAAAAATCCAAAGGGAGCTGCGCCAAAGATTCACAAAGCTAAGAAATCAACTGCTAAACAAGCCGCTAAGTTAACTAAGATTCATCAAGGACAGTTGATGTCTTCCACTGAAAAATTGATAGCTAGTAGAGTTGGACATTTGGAATTGATTAAGGGTTCAAGAAGACAAATTGAAAAGGAAGAAAAGGCTAAGAAGTCTGCTAAAAAATGAATTCATCTGATATAAAGGATCTATTGAAGAATTTCCCGGTTTCTGAAGGAGCTGGAGTTATGGAATTAACTACTACTACCAACGATAGGGAAATCTCTAAATCAACTAACGAAATTTGCATGCCAAATCATTTTAAAAATAATCTTATTCGTGATCAAAATTTCGTTAGCACGACAATTACACCGATCCCTGAGCTCACGGCAATTAATCCTGATTTAATAGAAGAGCAGGAGAAGAAGAATAGGAAACAACGGAAACGAATTAATTGATTATGGGTTTTATGTGTATATTAATTATTACTACTATATTTTATATCTATCTATTGTAAAATATCAAGTATCAGATAGGAACATCCAACACTGACGCATCTTGAGCTTCAACCTCTAAATTATTTCTCTTTAACTTTAATTGTTGGGTTCTTACGAAGTGAATTAATGTCAACCCAAAAATTGCTGTTAACCCAGTTAAAAGAGAATTTATAGGAATTGGATTCAGATCAAAAGATTCTTGAGTCACTTTATCCATGACCTGTTGTAAAATATTACAGATACCTGAGAAACAAATAATAGTTCCATAAATAGTTCCAAAAGTTTCAAATCCATATATCTTGGCACAGTAATCAGAAACTGCAGTATAATAAAATGGTCTATAAAGAACAAGCATAATTATTCCAGCATATGTTGCTGGAATCCAGGAAAGAAGACCCATAACTCCTATGAATAAAGAAGTAATAGTTAAAGTGATCAAAATAGATAATATTGATAAATTATCTAATATAATACCAATAAACGGGATGGATGCTAATCCTCCTAAAGGTAACGCAACATCAAAGAAGTGATTAATTCCAACTGCAATTTCCTCATCGCCGTAAAAATACAATTGTTGTGTTTTAATTGTAGCAACAAAGAAATTGATTCTTAACATTTGAATCGTAGTGAATAACGTCATTAAAATGAACCAAGTTGATTTCAATTGCTCACCGATAGAGTATCCGTGCATTATTCCAAATACACCACCAGTAGATTTAACTAATTTATCTTCGGCCTCTTGTTCGTAAACAGATTTAACTGATGTTCTTGATGCAACAGAAATTCTCAGAATAGTAGATTCACGTCTTGAATATGAAGTTACACTATTCATCAACAAAGATGTTGTTTCAGATATAGTTGGCTGACTAAAACTGGCACTTCTTTCATTGTTGTTAGAGGATTCTCTTCTTCTATCAGTTCTTTCATCACATTTATCTCCAGGAAGTAATAAGTCCCTATCAAGGGGTTTTCCTGTTTCGTCAATGGCAGTTTCTGCAATCTTTGCTAAGGTTCCAATTGTCTTGTAAGAATCTGCTGGCATAATTAGTAATTGACAAAGTAGTATAAAAACAGGAACGAGCAAATACCAAGTAAAGAAGTTAGACATTGGAATCTGTTGGAAATTACTGTAAATAATTCGATATATCAAAAATAAGGCCAGGGACGAATCAAATGCACCTGTCAACAATGCAAGAATTAATCCAGAGTTCTTCGGGAAACTGTTTGCCAATTGGAAGCAAGAAATAAAAACAAAAGGTCCCCCTAAAGCTAAGAATGTATAGCCTGCTAAATAACCATCAAATAATTCAATTATACTACCAAATTTCATAAAAAGAGCCCCAAGGAAAATTATGAAAGAACCAATAATACCAGTGATCTTAGGGCCATATGCATCTAAAATAGAACCCACAGGTAACGCACTAATATTGGTTACCATACATGCAACTGTGAATAAAAAGTTCAACGCTAAATCTTGTTCCGTACATAATTCCTTACTATCACTATTCGTAATATTACATTTTTCTCCATAAACACCCTCACTAATAAGAATTGGTTTTAAAGCAGCAAAACCGAATACAGGGCCAGCAGCTAGTAAACACCAAGTTATTGCGCAACACACCTGTATGATACGTTTATTTGATGAAGGCATTGTTATTTCGCTAGATTATTCAAATTATGCAAAATCAGACTTATTAAATACAAAGTCGATTGCGTGAAAAAAAAAAAAGTTGACTCTTATCAATAAAGACGGCTTTGCCCGCGAATTAAGGTGTTCTCCTGACTAGTTCTAATGCAATAAATTAATATTATATATAGCTATATAATATCTCATTTCAGTGTAAAATTAATACTAATTCATGTCTAATAATATAGTAGTATAGTAATTAAAATGGCGATATGTTTTGTTCCACTGTTCTGTATGATGTGGATGAATTTGAAATTTTCATATATAAATGATGAATGCAAATAGCTAACATGTTAAGAAAAATAAGTACAAATAAGACTATTGCAAAACGAACTCCTGGTTCATTCAATGGGGAATTCAGGGATGAAGATGATTTGGAAGACGAACTTTGCTCAGATTGTTCATCCTTTTCGGTATTATCATCGTTGCCTTCATCATCTCTTTTTACTAACTTTATATCTTGTAGTAAACTAGTTAAATTATCAATTTCCTCGATTTTTAAGCTTTGTAAGTATTCAACATTAATTGCTTCATGTAAATTGTTAATAATATGCTTATTTGAACTCAACTCCAGTTCAGATTTAAATGGTATTTTTGCAAAAGTGAATAAAAAGCCTAAAGAAAATAAGATCATTATTCCTTTTAAGATAGCATTTTTATGAAGAGACCTCGTAGAAGTGGTATTAATCTTCTCGTAGTTATCCATTATAATAGTTTTTTGTAATTAAGAAAAGCCTATATTCAATTGCTTATTTGCAAATTAAAATCACATCAAGTCTAATTTTGGAAATACTTTTGTTTACATTATTCCCCTTATGAAGGGTTGTATTCCTACTATCAGGACCCTTGGTATCAACACCTTTGTTCTCTTGATTTTTTTAAATGCGGGTAATTCTATTTGGTGATATGGTCACGTGATTGTTTCTATTCTCATAGTCAATAAATTTTTCAAGTTTAGTTCATTTGATGAGTATCAGGACATTGGAGTAATCTGAATACTAGAAAATTATCATACATCATGTCAGGCATTTTATTCGAAGATATGTTTAACGTTGAATCCGTTGATTCAGCCAGATATAATAAAGTTAGTCGTATAGTGGGACAATCATCAACTACACAAGACATTAAGATTACATTAGATGTTAATAGTGAATTGTTCCCAGTTAGAGACAATGACTCTTTAACCATTACATTAGCCTCTTCTTTAGGTAATGAATCATCCATGTTGACCTCTAGTGGATCTTGGAGACCACCGAAGAATAACGATAGATCTTTAGCCGATGACTACGATTATGTGATGTATGGTACAGTTTATAAATTCGAAGAAAATTCAAACGATGATAAAATGTCTGTCTATATTTCATTTGGTGGTTTATTGATGTGCTTAGAAGGTGGTTATCGTTCTTTATCTAACTTGAAGCAAGAAAATGCTTATATCCTTATTCGTCACTACAAGGACAATTAGTGTATTTGCTTTAGTAAATTTGTACTACGATTTTGTTGTCCAGTTAAGCATATATGAATCGATTCTAAAAGCATTAGATTTTTTAAATTTTTGATGATGCAGAATTTCAAATTTTGGTCAGATAAAATATTTCACTTGTGTACTATATAACATTTTAACTTAAAATAATTAAAGAACTTGAATTTAAAGTCTTTGAAGGTAATTTTATTTCAAACTGTAGATTAGCTATCAAATTATGTTAACGCAAAACATTGTATAATTTCTCAATGTCATGCAGGGAAGTTGATACTTTTTAGTCTACTCCTAAGGAAATGAATAAATTATCAAAGTACACAATAATGGATGATACAGATATACGTAAGTAATGCTCTTCTTTCTATGACAAGATTTTTTTAATACTAACGTATTAGCTGACCCTGTGCTAAAACAAATCCCACTTATTAAGAACCCTTCATTTCAACCACCTAAACCAGTAACCTTGAACTGCAATTACAACAAATTACTACCAAATTTAGCTAGTTCAGTTATTCCTCCTAAAATAAATTTATCTTCTACTGACCTAAAGAAATGGATTAATGATATTGAAGAATTAAAGAAAACAAAATCTGATAATTCAATCAAGGAATTTGATAACTGGATAAAATCAAAGCAATTACAAGTAGCCCCTGGTTTTGAATTTGCAGATGATGTTATGAAACCAAGTAAAGCAAATCATATACCTACTGATGATGTTTTTAAATCTAAGCACAAATCTGAGGCGAATGAATTAGATGAATTATTTGGCAAATCCACTGAATAATAAATGATTTCAAAGGAATAGTTATTAGGGAATTAATCATGAAAGTAGAGCAAGGAAATTATAATGAAACTAATTTCTAATTCTACATTTTTTGGTTAATTTAGTTTTATTTGGTACTAATTTGACTTCACTTGATTTCAGAGCTTTCGTTAATCATGATGTAGTCAAATATTACCACGATTTAAAATTGGGTTTAATTAAACAATTTTATCGATTATTTACTAAATATTCAATAGAATTAGCGTATGTATTTTTAAGTGCATGTTTTAAATGTATATTTATACAATATGACGATATAAAAGAGAAAAGTCGAGGTACATTGTTTCGTATTTTTATATTTTTACAAATTCTTTAAGTTAATATAGAATGTTATCACCACGATATATGTTATTTGGTAACTTAAAAAGGAATTTCCTTCCCTTACTTGTGATAATGATTATTATTTATGGTAGCTTCTTTTATCATTCCCAAGGGCCCCAAGTTTTATTGCCAGTTGATATAATAAATCGAAGAAGTACTTTCACAAATCCGATATATGAAAAACTAGCTAAAGCAAGATCTAATTCAGATAATGTTCCATTAGAGGAAAAATGTTTGAAGTATTTTCTGGCTTGGAAGGATGTATGTCCAGTTGATGAAACACCATTATCAAGGCTAAGTAAATTTGAGAATTTAAAAATAGACTTAAATCTATATAAAAAATCCAAATGGATTAAGAACAGAACTATATTCTATAAGAAACAGAAAAGTGAAAAGAGAACGAAGAAGCAAATTAAAGAACTTGTTGAAAAGGATTATGCAATTGCTACTAATGAACTTTCTAATTTTGAAAACGAATTTGTGAATTCGCTCTCTCACCAAAGAATATGGGGAACATGTTTTCTAAGAGATCATAATTTAGAAGAACATGATAAAAGTGATACATTATGTGAAGAATATGTTATGTTTAATTTTCCGTGGATATCTAATGAATTTCCAGAATTTAAATCTTTAACTGGCGATGATTCTTTTCCAATATATGATAATCAACAATATAAGAAGACAAATACTAAGTGTTTTTTTAAGAAGTATTTGGATATGAGTAATGGAAGAGGTATTTCTATAACAATTTTTCCAGATGTTGATAGAAAACGACAAATTGACAATATTGGAAACTTGTTGTCAGTCTTAAGAAAGTTGAAAAATAAATTACCTATAGAAATTATACATCTTAGTGAACATTGGGATGATAGAGATACCGATTATTTGACAAATATTGCAACTGGCTCATTTAATGATAATGGTGAAAATCAAGATTCAACTTCTGATAATCAATACCCAAATCAAGATATTATATTCGTGAATTTAAACGATGCTCTTAGATTAACAGATTCTAATGGAATTATAAATATGCAATCTATGTTACTTTTGAGTTCTATATTTAATTCTTTTTCGGAAGTGATTATGATGACGTACCAAACAATTCCACTCGCTGAGAATTTGGATGAGACTTTATTTAATAATGAAAGTTATAAAAAGAATGGTATTTTACTATTCAAAAATCCATCATATTATACTTCACATTCAAAATATTTCAACCCTGGTTATTTTGAAGTGCAGGATTTGGTATGTTCCCATCTTATGGCATCAGAAATTGATCATGATTATTTCAATATTACGTTGAAATCTAAAAATGTTTTCCAACACACAGATCGAGTATTTAAGGATAACTTTAATGACCTTATGGATCCCAACCTTTTTGTTCTTAGAAAAGATCGAACCCTATCGGGATTCCTTATATCTTTTAATTTACGACCTTACAAATTTCTCTCAGCCAGATTTCAAATAGATGAATTATTCAATATGGAATTATTTTGGCTAGGGCAAGAATTAGCTGGTGCAACTGAAATATTAAATTTCAATAGGCATTATGGAGTTGCAGCTGGTCTAGTAACACCACCGTCTAATATACCAAGACAAATTGTAACATATTCCCATGAACTTTGTTCATCTAGTTGGGGTCAACTTTCTGATGTTGACGATAATACTTTAATTTATATTACAAGTCATCAATTGGAAAATGCAATGTATAGAAGTGAAGAGTTTGACAAAGGCTTGAAAACGAAATATGAAACTTCTGATATCCTAGATAAACCAGAAGACTATAAAGCAATATTAGATAATCCCTTATACATTTCCCATGTTTTAAATCCACCAGCTATCCTGAAGCCACAAGTAAGTGAAAATTCAAATGAACCCTCCAAATCTTGGATTGATCAAGAGAAATATGATGTCCAGTATTATAACAAATATTATTGTGGTTATAATATTGTTGGTAGCATAGATTCAAATTTTAGAACACAGATAATTTCATACGGGGAAAAGGCTAAAAATCGAATTAATTCTATTACAAAATTATGGTATAGAAAAGAACCATAGATAATTAATATTCTTGTAAATACAATATTAATACTAGATACTTTGAAAATGTAGTTCCTTTTGATCTTCTTTTTGTTCACTGTTAACACATTTTACACATCGTCTTGCAAGCTGCGAAGGTTTTTACATAAAATAAAAAAAAATAACGTCACAGACAGGATTCGAACCTGCGCAGGTAAAACCCAACGCCTAAACCGCTAGATTATAGCAGGGCGTCGCCTTAACCACTCGGCCACTGGGACTTCTAACACAAATGTAAGAGATTAGACTCTTAATTATTGTTTTATTGTTATATTATAATTACTATTGAATTATACCTAAATATAACTACTTTTCTAGTAACTATTCGCTTAGTTACTAATTATTCCTTATATAGCATTTCCCTAGAGTTGCTACTCCACTCTATAAGATACATAGTCATTATCATATCATTCCAATCATGACTCCATTTTCACTTGACTTACTATATTTCCTAATACAGTTCTGATCCATTACAACAAATTGTAATAATTTTACCTCTTAATTATTTAAATTGATATTGTTATATTATTGTCCCTATTGAATTACACCGACTATTCTCTTAGTCACCAATTAATCCTGATATTGTATTTCTTTAGAGTTGCTACTCTACTCTGTAAGGTTCATGGCCATTTTGATAATGTTCGAATGTCTAGAGTCTATTATAATATTGACCTGATCCTAACACAAATATATAAAAAAATACGAATATTAAATATTGAAAAGCAAATATGACTAGGTATAATCCTATTATACTTTAGAATTACATGAATTTATCAAGAATTATTCTACTCAAATCAATTTTAAAATATTTACAGTAATATATTATTCTTTAATTTTGACTGAAATTTTTTATGCAAAATATTAAATCTTTCTAATTATAGAAAAATTTTCATAAATACCATTATTTCAAATAAATAATTTCACTTTACTATACTTGAACTATACTAATAGAATATTTCGTTATTCACACAAGCAGATATAGAGAGTGGCAATTATGCTTAGAAATAAGAAATGCGTTTAATTGTTCGTCTCTAAAGCAATCCCTTCTACACATATTAATTCTTCACCTCTTGTCATATACCTAAAATTGTACATTTACAATACCACATTTTTATGTACTACATTAGCATTTCATTATAAGGTGGGCAAGAGTCGTATAATGGGGAGGATCTTCTAAATCTTTTCAGGCATCGATGTATACAATTAACAATCCAAAAAAATTATGCGTGTGGTAACGGGAAACTCTACTGCAGCTATTATGGTCAAAATAATACTTGATCGGAAGAAGATAATGTCGACGCCCTGTGTACATGATTTTCTACAAAAAAAATTAACCACATCCACGTTTGGTGTTGTAGTTGTGTTAATTACTTCGCCTTACAGACTTAACAAGTAAATATATACTGCATTTGTAGTAAAGAGAAAATAAATTTCCTTTATTGTTCCATTGAGTACATGTTACAGTCCAATCATTGCGCCAGTCATGCTTTCTTAAGTTTAGAAGCATTGACACCCAAGACTGTACACGATGCGCACCCAAAAAATCCCGTCAGAGACTCGTAATAATCGACCTCTAATTGTTTTGGAAATACAATTGTGAAACTACAAATTCGAATTTTCTTAAAACTTTTATTTACTTTCACAGTGGAAGATAAATTGAACTAAAAGAATATGTCTAGCGCTACACCAAAAAAACATACCAAAACTCAATCTACTTATGTAAGTATTTCCTTTGTTCGAAACCTCATTCTTCAAAGATATCCCTGGAAGACATGTCTATGTATGGTATTTGCAAAAGATCATAGCATTAATACTAGCATTTATCGAATAAGAAAGACCAATTCATACACAATTATACCCATAATACATATACTAACATCAATTTTAGGCTTTTGATAACACAGCTACTACAGTTGCTGCCTCTCAAATGCGTAACGCCTTGAACAACTTAGCTGACACCGTCACCGATAAGAGTCAGCAAGAAAGATTTGAAAATGAAATGGATAGCTTCTTTGCATTATTTAGAAGATATGTCACTGACAAGGCTGCTGGTAGCACTGTAGATTGGGATAAGATCAAATCTCCATCTCCATCTGAAGTTGTTCAATACAATTCTTTAAAGGACTCCGATATCAACTTATCGAAGTTAGCTGTCTTGAAATTGAATGGTGGTTTAGGTACCTCCATGGGATGTGTTGGTCCAAAATCTGTCATTGAAGTCAGAGATGGTAACACCTTCTTGGATTTATCTGTTAGACAAATTGAACATTTGAACAGAAAGTATGATGCTGATGTGCCATTGTTATTGATGAACTCTTTCAACACTGATGCAGATACTGCTAAAATTATTAAGAAGTACCAAGGTCACAGAATTAGAGTTAGAACTTTCAACCAATCTAGATTCCCAAGAATTTACAAGGATTCATTATTACCAGTTCCTCAATCTTTTGATGATGATTTAGACTCTTGGTACCCACCAGGTCATGGTGATTTGTTTGAATCATTAGTTCAATCTGGTGAATTAGATGCCTTATTAGCCCAAGGTAGAGAAATCTTATTCGTTTCCAACGGTGATAATTTAGGTGCTACTGTTGATACTAAGATTTTATCTCACATGATTGAAACTGGCGCCGAATATATTATGGAATTAACCGATAAGACCAGAGCTGATGTTAAGGGTGGAACCTTAATTAACTACGAAGGTGAAGTCAGATTATTAGAAATAGCTCAAGTTCCAAAGGAACACGTTGAAGAATTCAAGTCTATCAAGAAGTTTAAATACTTCAACACTAATAACTTGTGGATTAACTTAAGAGCTATTAAGAAGTTAGTAGAACAAAATGCAATTGAAGCCGAAATCATTCCAAACCAAAAGAGTATTTCTAAAGGTTCTTCTGATATTAATGTCTTACAATTGGAAACTGCTGTTGGTGCAGCTATTAGACACTTCAAGGGTGCTCATGGGGTTAATGTCCCAAGATCAAGATTCTTGCCTGTTAAGACATGTTCTGATTTATTATTAGTCAAGTCTGATTTGTTCTTCTTAGAACACGGTGCTTTGAAATTAGATCCTGTTAGAGATGGATTTTCTAACCCATTGATCAAGTTAGGTTCTCACTTCAAAAAAGTGAGTGGTTTCCAATCTAGAGTTCCTCATATGCCAAAAATATTGGAATTAGACCACCTAACCATCACTGGTAATGTTAACATTGGTAGAAACGTGACGTTAAAGGGTACTGTTATTATTGTCTGTAATGATGGCCAAAGAATTGACATTCCTAATGGAGCCGTATTGGAGAATGTCGTTGTTACTGGTAACTTGACTATTTTGGAACATTGATTGATGAATTTCAAAGTGTTATAAACTTAATGTTTTAAGAATCTCAACAAAATAACTAAAACAAATACATAATAAAAATAATAATCGCTCTATATAGCTTTTAAACATGTAGCTACTACAATATACATAGATTTACAATGGAATAAATATTCTGATCAGTATATTTTCACATACAAAAACGTACTTACAATGTAAGGAAACTGGGTTCTAATTAGGTAATTCTTATAAATCTCTGTCTTATATACCTTACTTGTAATATAAAACGTTAACTTGTTCTGTGATGGAACTTATTCACTTATTTATAACTAACTATTACTATAACTAGATCCTAATTTCCTTAGTTCTTATTCTTAAGACTCGAGGTTAAACTACTCCTATTTATAG